>JAJEJO010053191.1:0-127671 GCA_020662805.1 Glaucomys volans | reverse complement strand
ATCAAATTTAAATGAATAAAAAAATAAATAAATAAAAATTAAAATTAAAAAATGAAAGTATGTTTTTCTCTTATTTAGCTATATATGGAGGAATATTTTGACTTTGTAAATTTGAAAACTGCTTCTTGAAATAAGTTAGATTAAACAAAGGGAAGTTGCCTAAATAAGAAACACTTATTGATATTTATATTTGTTTATGATGTTGTGGCTGAAAGAAAAATGTCTTTCTAACCCATTGGTAGAGTCATGACAGATCCATATATCAAAAAATGGAATAATAGGAGAAAATTATATAAATTTCTTTAATATACATTTACATGACACAGGAGTCTTCAGAAATGAAGATACCATAGGGACAGAGAAAACTAATATTAAGGACATTCATATATAAATGGTATTGGGAGACAAATAATATTATCCAATGGTAACAAATTGGGGGAAACTTAGAAAATCTTATTTGCTCAGATCTTTTTCTGTGTCCCTGAATTTTCAAAGATAAAGGACAGTTTTCCTCTGGGTATCATAGGAAGAACACTGTGGAATGATCTACTCCAGGGGAAGGTCAGCTAGGCTTTGAGCTCTGTTTCAGGAAAGATGAGTAGGAGAGAGAGAAAGATCTTCTTCCTTCTTTAGTTTTATTAATTTCCATTAACTTAAAAGATTCCATATGCCAAGGTACATATTTGGGGGTAGCATGTCCCAAGTTGCATCATGAACATAACCTCTTGAGGAATGATTTCTGCATCTGCAGTGAAAAACTAGTGTGATCTTTAACAATCATATGTGAAACATTATGAGTAGAAGTTCAAAGTGGTACTTTGGTGTCTTTCTTAGTAAGTCACTCGATATGCATATTTCTTTCTGTAATTCTGATATTTATAGTGAAAAGAATAGTCACACAACTGAAAAGGACAGAACAGCATCAGAACATTTTACCCTGTTTTTTGAGTCATTCATACTATAATGTGATTCTCCCAAGTGTTTCTGTCATACATATAGCATGATTTGAAGCCTCTTTTAAAATAATTGCTTAAGTTAGAATATCTTTTAAAGTAAGTGTATTTAACACATGGCCTATACATGTAGTCCACCAAATTGACATTTTTCTAACTTCTTGTGAAGTGGTAAGAGATGTTCAACTTTTAAAGCACGATTCGTATTTTGCACAGTTCATAGTATCAATTTTAAAAAAAAGAAAAAACAGGAAAAGAGAAAAAATTGCAAAAACCATAACATAGTCTTAAGTGTTGAATTAGATATGTCTCATTTATCAGTATTGTGGCCATATGTAATTCAAAGAATAGAGAGATGAAAAATATGCATATGAGAATGTTATAGTTTGTCTACCCTCAGAAGCCTATTTGCTTTTCATAGCATTTTTTGACACTTGATCTTCCCTCACATATTCCTAGGTTCAAAATATTTCTTCATTGCTTTAGGCAATTTCTTGTTTAATTTGGTTTTGTCCTTTATATATATATATTTACAAGGTATAATAAAGCTGACCTAATATATTGTCCTTCATGAGTACATTTCCATCAGAAGACTCTTACCATGTAATGACTACACTTATAGTTAGTCAATTTTATAAGTCTAGAGCTCTAAGAAATCACCACAGACTTACACTAATGTGGAAAATCCTCTTGAGTGCACTTAGCTATTAAACCAAAGTTTCAGCTCTTTGCATTGAATTAAATGATCAGAGTGATAAATCAATTACCACAGAAGAGCTTTTGGTAGATCACATGACTATGCCATTTGAATGAGAAGAAAGATCACCAACCTTATAAAGCTGGAATAAAACCTGAGGTACTTGCAGGGGAAAAAGGCAAATATAAGTAGTAATGGGTAAGGTATGCAATCTCTGGGTACATGAAGATCTAAAGGAGCTTCCATACACAACAGTGAGGACAGTAATACACAAATCTTACAAACTAAGGTTCATATGTGATAATTAAATTATATAAAACACTGGGACACAGTAAGCACAACAGTCTTAGTGAATGTAAATACTTGTGGTTAGAACAAGAAGAAATCATGTAAAATATACGATGCAAAGTGATGGAAAAAGTCCAATTCCCCACCATGCGCCTACTTCAATGACACAAATACCAACCATTAGATTCATGGATTTATTTCAGTGGGGAAAAGTTGGAATTCAAATGTGCTACCTGGGAGAAGCAACATCACAAACATTCACAATATCAAGTTTCACCTATTATGACACCTGCAGTCCTGAAGCCTGAGGAAATGATAGGGAGAGGCTTATGTGGAGACCTCCTCGGAGAGATTCCATCACTGAATAAAGGCATTCTGCAAACCCACTGGCTTTGTAACATCTAATGGCTCTGTTCTCCAACATACTCCATCTTTCCATTTTCAAATTCTACCTTTGCTGAAACTACACTTCACATATGTCAGAAATGTCATTCACAAAAGGAAGTGTGACCTTAATTTGCATATGAATTATATGAAATGTAAGTGGGAGGAAAGGAAGTTAAAGGGAGGAAATGTAGTAGAAAAAGGAAGGAAGGAGAGACAGAAGAGACTGACATCGAACAAATGAGAAAAAGTACCTAAGAGAGTTCATATGAACTCAAAGGTCAGCAAGTTGGGTATGGGAATATGTAACAAAAATGTAAACCAATATAGGTATTTGCAGTTTTTTCTCTTCCCCTTTCTTCCATCTCCTTCTTTTGCTAAGATGTGTGTGTGTGTGTGTGTGTGTGTGTGTGTGTGTGAGAGAGAGAGAGAGAGAGAGAGAGAGAGAGATTTCTAACATTGTCTACTGCTGTGCAAGGTAGAAATATGAGCATTGTTTAAACTGAGGTGAGATTATTTCACAAAATAACAAGTTTCCTGGAAGTGGGCATTGAAATAAGAACAAGAGAAAAACCAGTGTGGGCATAGGTGAGACTTACTGAGGAATTTGCAAGTGAAGTGTATTTTGCTTGGCTATATCACATGGTATTGGACTTCAGGGATAAAAGTGATAAACAACTATTTTTTTTAAGCTTGTGTGATGGTTTAGATATCAGGTATCTCCCAAAAGTTTGTGTGTGAGACAATGCAAGAAGGTTTAGAGGTGAAATGGTTGGGTTGTGAGCGTCTCAACACAATCAGTGCATTAATCCCCTAACAAGGATTAACTGGATGGTAAGTGGATGGTAGGCTTGTAAGGTGAAGAGGGGGTGTGTCATTGGGAGTGTGCCTTTTGGTATATATTTTTTAGCTGGTGAGTGGAGTTTCTCTCTCTGCCTTCTGATCATGTCCTGAACTGCTTTCTTCCACCACACACTTCTGCAATGATGTTCTGCCTCACCAAGAAATGGAGCCAGACTTCTATTCTGAGACATCTGAAACTATGAGCCCCAAAATAAACTTCTCCTCCTCTAAAATTGTTCTTGTCAGGCCTTTTGGTTATAGCAGTGAAAAAGCTGACTAAAACAGAAATTGGTACTGAGAGTGGTGTGGCTGCTCTGACTAACCTGACCATGTGGTTCAGAAGCTTTGGAGATTTTTGGAATTCATGGGAGAAATTTTGGAAAGCTTAGCAATGCAAGCTGGAAAATGTTCAGACTGTTGTAAACTGAGCCTAATGGGTGATATTGGTGGGAGACAAGAAGACCGGAATGCCAATAAGACTGTGAACAGCAAAGATAGGGCTCATGAGGTTTCAGAGGAGAAGGAGGACTCCATAAGAAATTGGACTAGAAGCCATTCATGCTACCTTCTGCCTAAGAAGTTATCTGGTCAAGAAGTTTCTGTCCATGTCCTGAGACTTTCTGGAGGCTGGTTTTAAAAGTGATGGTCTTGTTAACCTGGTGGAAGAAATTTCTAGGCAGAATAATGTTCAGGAGGTGGCATGGGTATTGCTGGCAGCTTTTAGCCAAGTTTATTATGATATTCAGAAGCAGAAAGAACAGAAAGATCTGAAAAACTTGAATTTGAAATGTGGGAGTAAAACTAGGGCTAAGGAAGTCAAGTTGTTAAAGACATTTGCGGCCACTAAAGAAAACCCTAAGACTTTGCTCAGAGACAATAAGAGAGATGTTTGAAGAGCATCTCAGGAATTAGCAGGACTGTACCCATCACAGGCTCAAGAGAGTAAAAATTCCTTTGAGAAGAGACCAGTGGGGCATACTGCTGGCATAGTTTGGCTTAAGAAGTTGATTCACCATGCTCAGCCTTCCAGACATTCAGAGGTTGTTGCAGCTTAGGTCCCTGGAGTTTTGGCTACTGCTCCAGAAGGCAGCAGACCTTGGCAGCAACCAAGTGCTGCTATTTTTGCAAGAATGCATAATGTTGCAGTTAGGGGTTCGTGGAGGCTTCCACTGAGATTCCAAAGGAAGGCCTGAGAGGTCAGGCAAAGCACTGCAGGGTCAGAGTTTCTGTGGGCTGCTCCTCAGAGAACATTATGTAGAGATGTGAAGAATAAGCCAAATCTACAGTGGAGACCCCCAAGATCAAGAAATGCCAGTAACAAGAGCCAAAGAAAGCTGCAGGAATTAAGCAAAGAAAAGTCAACAGGGAAGTCATGTGCAACCAGCAGAGACAGAGGGGTGGAGCTATGTAAACCTTTTGGAGAGAACATCATGATGCCATGTGTTCCAGATACTGGAAAGGGAGCTCTAGGACTTGTTTGCCCATCTTGATTTTTGTTGTGATAACGAACAGGAGTGACCTGTGGGAGTTAGGCTGGTGAATGTGAGGGCACATATACTATACCGGAAGTGCTCCCTCTAGGCAGGGAGTCAGGTTCTTGACGCAGGCTCCTCCAACACACCATGCTGGGATGCCAGATTCTCATGGATGCAGACTCAAATTTTATTACAGAATTACAAAGTTTATATAACATACAGTAGCCAATCACCATTTGTTAAGCTCTTTTGAGTCTCCCATGCTGGGCTCGTGATCATACCATACAAGGGAAGAGGAAGTGCCTGGGCTCTGGGTGTTCACAGATGGCATAATTCACAGCACAGGTTTGTCTATGCTTCTGAGAGGAGCAGGTCTGCCTGTTCCATAATTATGCTTCTTCCTGTAATGCAAACCACATTGCCTCAGGTATTCCTACAGATTTTGGTCTTGCTTTGGTCTCATCCCTTCTTTCTATGCCCCTATTTTTCTGAACGGAAATGTTTACTTTGTATTTTTATGTATTAGATACTTTTTAATTTTTACAGGAGCTCATGATCAGAGTTTGCCTTGAGTCTTAGAGGAGACTTTGGACTTGAACTTTTGGGCAATGATTGAACTGTTGAAACTATGGGGATTCTTGGAAACAGACTAAATATATTTTGCATTGCTAGATGAGCATGAGCTTTGGGTGGCTAGGGGTGGAATGCTATCATTTAGATATTAAGTAACCCTAAAATCTCATGTATGAGACAATGCAAGAACCTTCAGAGGTGAAATGGTTGGGTTATGAGAGCCTTAACCCAATCAGTGAATTAATCCCTGACAGCGATTAACTGCACAGTAACTACAAGTTGGTAGGATGTGGCTGGAGGAGGTGAGTCATTGGGGGTGTGCCTTAGGGTATATATTTGATGAGCTGAGCTTGGTCTCTCACTGCTTCCTTATCATCATGTGAGCAGCTCCTTCTTCCTTCCATGATGTTCTACCTTACCTTACTGCCCCAAAGAATGGAGCCGGCTGTCTATGGACTGAGACCTCTGAAACTTTGAGCCCCCAAATAAACTTTTCCTTCTTAAAATTGTTCTTGTCAGATCTTTTAGTCACAGCAGTGAAAAAGCTGACTAAAACACTTTGCTCTGCATCAAGCAATATAACTTGCTGGCACCCTGTTCAAAAGACTTCAGTAAGTGCTTGTTTTACTTATCAAGGGAATTGGAGCTTGATTTGGAATTCTTTGTGAACCAAGTGCCTTGTGGAGATGAGCTTTATGACAGATGCAGCAGTTTGATTTGCAGCAGTACTTAATGCTGCTCCTGGACCTGAATAGAACAACTTACAGAACTGCAGAAAGAAGATCAGATAGGAGACGAAAATCTTAGGTACTGAGTTAAAGCAAGCCTGTTTCTTTTAGGGACCTACATTCACAAGGATGGGTGGAGGAAGCAGACAATGTGTTCTTTCACAAAAGCACCTGAATTTTGGAAACTGGAAATAAAGAGAGTCTTATGGGGAAACAAATATCTACAGATGCTAAAACATTTATCTTAGAGTTGTGATAGATGTTATTTTGGCAAAGGCTAAATCTTAGTTCTCTGAAATCTGAATCTCTAAATTTTGCCATTATAAACATGCTTACCTTCAAACTAACAATGATGATGATGATGATGATGATGATGATGATGATAAGACAATAGTCAAACAAGTGTTCTAGTATATTTTGTTGTTCACTTCATTAGAATGTTCAGATTTCATATTATTATTGTAAGTCTTTTGAAGATGTGATCCTTTGGAGTGAGAATGAAAACTACTTTTTGTGATTCTACACTTATTAAAAATTTTATTTGTCCTAATTAGTTGTACATGACAGTAGAATGCATTTATACATTTTGATAAATCATATATAAAAGGAATGTAATTTCTCATTTTTCTGATTGTACATATTGTAGGATCACATCGGCCATGTAGTCATACATGTTTAATCAAAATCATATTACCCTAACTATATAGAAATTTAGATATTTAGAATAATATGCCTATGATTTATATTTACCCAGTGTAAAATTAATAACATAGCTTAGTACACCTATTACTAACTTTTAAAAAAGTGATGGCAAGCTAGGTGTAATGGTGTATGCCCATAATCCCAATGACTCAGGAGGCTGAGGCAGGAGGATCACCAATTCATAGGCAGCCTCAGCAACTTAGCACAATCCTGCCTCAAAAACAAAAATTTATTTTTATAAAGGGCTCAGTGATAAAGCTTCTGGGTTCGATCCCAGTATCCCCCCCAAAAAAAAGATAAACAATTAGCAACATTTTAGTATTTACTAACATGTATGTGCTTAGCTATAATGGGCAATTATGTCTTTCTCATAAATATATGCACACACATATCATACATGTGTATTTCTTGACATTTTTCTCAAATTAATTCCAGGATTTCTATATTATTTCTTGTATAAATCCTCAAGATAAATAACTCAGAATTCTACATAGAGAAGGTACTAAAATGTTGGTTCACATGATTAGCAAATTTTACTTTCAATAGTTTACATCAAAAGGAATTTTTTAAACTACTAATTGAGTCTTTTAGGAAAGTAAATTGCTTTTGATGTTAAATCCACGGTGAAATAAGTCCAGTAACTAAAGTCATCTGTTTCAAAATTTAACTATGAGTCAAAACCTATATTGAACATCAACGTTATTTTTAATATATTGCCAACACTACTTATAACGCTTTGTGCAGCATATTATAGATGTGTCTCTCAGTGCATCATCTACCGCACAAAATTGATCGATGAAAGTGGTTTCATTGCTCTAAATATCAATAAAAGTTGACTTTGGTTTGGACATTCTAGAACTGTGAACTTTGATGCAATTTTATTTTTTTGTTTTTTTGTTTGGTTCAATTAAAGCATTTGTCTATATTCCCTCATGCGGTATTAACCAATATTGTGCATCATTCCAAGTGCATTTTCATATGGCTATCATTCTAGTTAATTCATCTTGTCCTCTAGACAAGAATTAAATATTTATCCACTTAATATTTCACTTAACTTGCATTCTCAGAAAGGATATGTAAGGTTGTAGCAATGCCTACCTGTTTCTCAGAAATCTCTCATAAACTCTTTCCTGTATTAGGCTACAAGCCTATTACATAACCATGTCCCTTGCCCTGTGTTATGTTGATAAAGTCCTACATTTGAATACTTCTTCACCATAAACTTTATGAAAATGTCACAGTTTATCATAGTTTAACAATATATTTTATTGTTGTATAGAGTCTTTCGTAGTTTATTATGGTCCATTTGTTTGAATGTGCCCTCATTTTATATTACTTGAATTACTCAAGTGTTAACAGATTTTATGTAATGTAATGTACAATTAATTACCTTTTAAGAGGGAATTGGTCATACATGCATTGAAAAAACATTTCTGCAAGTCTCAAGGAATGTTAGCTATCATAGGTCTTTATTAAAATTTAAGATTAAACAAAAAAATTTGCATTGTTGTTTACCATCTTATAATGAGGTCACATGTAATTCAGCATGTAATAAATGAACAAATACATGGGGTCATGCTCAGTGTCAAAGTCTAGATGCAGCTTTGTTTGAAAAATCAGTCTTGAGATATGGTCTTGATATTTGGGGAATCTCTAATAAAATAAGTCAGATTTCCTTTAAAGTTCAAACAAATAATATGTGTTAAGGATCTGTAGGACAGCCTGTCTGATGGCCTCTCCCAAGAGAATTAATTAGGTTCTTAATTAATGGGAAATTACTGTTTCCAAAGGTAAAGACTCAATTGGTGGGGAGGAAATTTTTGAATATCCCAAGATATTTACTATTCAGATTCCCCACACTTAATTTTCCACTGATAACTGACTTATAATACAGGAGTTTCCAATAAATAAATAAATAAATAAATAAATAAATAAAGTGTGAAAAAATTAATGCCTCATCCACTAAAATTTAATCAATACTAAACTTTTCAAAGTAGCCATGAATAATTATAATATTATGCAATTGTGTCCATTATGGCTATTAAAAATGTACAGGAAACATGTAACACATCATTTTGCAGAAAAGAAAAATTCTACCTGGTATAATTTAAGTGAATAATTTTTGTCATTCTAAATCACTATCCTATTATAGAATAAAATAAACTTTTCTATAGATCTAAAAGATAAAATAAGTCTACAAAAATCTTAGGTACATCACTCACCTTTGTTGGCAGATATGTTAATGAAATGTTGGAAGAACAGTGGTCAAAATAAAGAATGTGGTCAAACACCCAACTCTGTCACTTGTAAAGTGGAACAGGAGCGGCCTGTGGGGGTAAGGAGGGTGAGTGCGACGGCGCTAACACCACGCCGGGAACTTGAGTTCCGAAGACCAGGCTCGGTTTAATGTGGAACAAGCAAGCTTATATAGCAGACATTCACTAATTACAATTAGTGAAAGCTGTTAACACCCCCTGCCACACTCCTGAACATGCTTGTGCTAGGCTTGTGATTGGCTCGTGATCAGACCAATTACAGGAAGAGAAAGCACCTGAGCTCTGTATCCTCAGACAATCCTACAGTCACTCACAGGAAGCAAAGGACATATTGCTAATTGGGGTCTGATACAAATTCTTTAGGATAGTGAATGCTTGAGATGGAATGGTTTTAGTGGACTATGCAGAGAAGGTGATTTCACTGCTCTCAATCTGTGGCTTTTGTAGTTTGCTTGTGACCATGTAGGATGTTGGAACTCAAAGCAAAAAATAAGAAAACTTAACATCATATGAGATGCTGGAGGAATAGTTCACAGACACACACAAAAGACACTTGGAAATCAGTGTTTGACTGAAGGATTGGAATTTAGAAGTTAAACAACATTAGTTGTTAATTTTGTCATGACCCATTAAGTCCTATAACTCTTATGTGGACCACGGCACCATTAATTTCACTGATACACCAAAAAACATTTCTGAACTATAGATGCACTTGAAAATACTAAAACAATTCTGTTACAAATAAACTATAATATATAGGATTTTATTACTTTCTTTTATTACATCACCATAAAATGTGTATAAAATTCAACATAAAAAGCCTCACTTTTTATTGTAGAATTAATTCTGAATATGTATAATACCAGAAGTAGATTAATTCATTCATGACCTAATCAGCTCTTATAAAACCCTACCTCCCAATACTGTTGTATTGGCAATTCAGTTTGAGACCTATAAAATCCATCATTGTTTAAGAACAATTCAAAACATAACAAATTAAGAAAAATAAGCAATAAATTTTCCATTCTCCTGGCCATCTTGGAAATGCCTAACGATAGCTACGAGAAGAAATAAGCAACCACACATGCATTAGGGATGCAGGGTTGATAGTTGAGCACACTTTGGTTCCTAGTGTTGGGAGTATGTATGAGCATGTGCCTCTGCTAAAGGTGTTGGGTTCCTCAAATTGAAAATAAAGTAAGAGCTGAACATTGAGAGAAATTAAACCCATATGCAGAGAAACAGAAACATCCCAATACCTACAGTGACAATGTATTCTATAAAATACTTGGCCAGGTTTAAAATGTGTCTGGTATAAAAATGTCTGCCATTAGTTATTTCATGGCTATCTTATCATCAATACAGAAAATTGGTTGAAAACCATCGTCACCCACCTAATCTGATTAAAATTCAGCATATAAGTTAGAATATTTAGATTTGACATTTAAATTAACTATCAGTCTACCTTTTGACATTTGATCATTTTTTAAAACCATTTGGTGCCAAGTTTTCCAATTTTCTGAATGTTAGATGACTGCTAAGAATTCATCAGATATAAACTCCATCCCAAATTTAAGAAAGTTTCTGATTTGATTACAAACCTAGTTTTTAAAAGTCAGTCCATAGTCATAAAGAATCAATGTGTATAATCAGAGAAGCTTAAGTTTACACAAATCAAATATATTCTATTCAGGATCTATTTGATAGCAAACCTAGAGTTAAGAACGTTCATGCTATCAAAATCATGATAATTATGAGAATGACCTGCATTACTAAGAGAATGGTTTTCAAATTTTAAAATGCATCAAAATCATTGTAGGTTTGTTTAAACATATTGCTGAATCCCAAACCCAGAAATTCTGCTTAGGAGATCTGGCATGCAGACTAGGGCAAATGATACAGGGACCATCAGAACCATTAAGTATTGCTAGTTACATGACTTACTCTGCATAATAAAAAACAAAACAAACTTAGATGTAATTATTAATTGATTTTTAAAATATATCTATTATACACATCAAATATGCATACATATAATACTATATGCATATATACACAGTGCTTTTAATTTCATGCATTTAGTTGTTTTAATTTCAATCACTCAGGGACAAATTTGGTAGAAGATATACTCTCATTTAATGTTTGTTCTTATTAAAATAATTTGAAAATATAAAGTTCATAAGAGATATTTGCCTTCAATGCCATAGTAGTACCATGGGATGCCATTCCATGAATAAGCAAATCACCAATTCTTATTTTTCATATATAGTGTCTAAATAGAACTACCTGGAAATATCTGAATAGTGGATGAGAAAATTTAAATATTAGTATTTTTGTTTCTGATATTGTGAATTTCTTTTGTGGGGGGGATATATTCTTAATTCATCTCCAGAATTTATAAAGAACTCAAAAAACTTTACACCAAGATTGCAAATAACCCAGACTAGCTATCCCACTCCTAGGCCTGTACCCAAAAAACTTAAAATCAGCATACTACAGTAAAGCAGTCCCATCAATGTTTATAGCAGCCCAATTCACAATAGCTAGATTGTGGAACCAACCTAGATGCCTTTCAATAGATGAATGGATAAAGAAACTGTGGTATATGTACATAATGGAATATTATTCAGCCATAAAGAAGAATAAAATTTTGGCATTTGCAGGAAAATGGATGGAACTGGAGAATAGCATGCTAAGTAAAATAAGTCAATCCCCAAAACCAAAGGCTGAATGATTTCTCTGGTAAGTGGATGATGATACATAAAGAAGGTGGGGGGGAAGCAAAAATGGAGGAATGATGGATTGTGTAGAGGAAAATGAGAGGTGGGGAGGGAACTGGGGGGAAAGGAAAAATAGTGGAATGAGACAAACATCATTACCTTATGTATATATATGATTACACAAATGGTGTGACTCTACTTCATGTACAGAGGAATGAAAGTCGTACCCCTTTTGTGTACAATGAATCTAAAATAAAAAAAGAAAAAAAATCTTAAACATTTAAGATAAAATTGAATTAAGGTATTTGTCAAAGTGATTAATAGATAATTTTTCTCTTAATGATGTGTTCTGTGCCTTCAAACTTTAGTTTATATGTTCTGGAAATGGATGGTGTTGATGGTTGCACAACAATATTAATGTACTTTCACTGAACTACATATTAAAAATGGTTAGAATAGTTAATTTTATGTCACCACAAAAAATTTTTAATTAAAAATTTTGTTTAAAGTGTTTTAAAAAGTTTCCATTTATTAGACTATTGGCATATATAAAAGCTTAGTACAATTACAAATTTAGAACAGTCACACATGGTGACACATACCTGTAACCCCAGCAGTTCAGGCGGCTGAGGCAGGAGGAGCTAAGCTCAAAACCAGCCTCAGCAACTTAGTGAAACCCTGTCTGAAAATAAAATAAATAAATAAATGAATAAATAGTAGATATGGTTCAGTGGTTAAGTGCACCTGGATTCAATCCCTGGTATCAAAGGTTAAAAAAATTACAAATTTAGAGAGCTAACTGCTCAATCTTAATTATTTTGTAATTTTTCAGAGCACTAGTTATAAAAAAAATTAAACCTTAGATTTCTGTACATGTTTTTCTGTGCATGTGTGTATATATATATACATATACATATATATCTAAATATATGCATACATATTTATATATATATTTATCTCCAAGCATTTACATAATTACACAAATAAATGAAAAGAGTAAAATGGAAAAACATTTTAAAAACCTTTCCAAGTCTGTTTACATTGTAATATCAAACAATGTATCAGAAGTACCTCCTACCTTCATAACTTTCTTATGTTTGTAAGTTTGTCTTCTGTTTCCTATCAGCAGCTCTGATTTATCCATTTAAAATTTTTACGTTATTTCATTTTTTTGTTGCTTGTTTATTATCAGCATGTATTTTTGGAATATTTTCTTTGGACTTTTTTTTTTAATTGACAAGATTACATCTCAGTTTGTTAAAGAGAACCAGCTGTTTTCTTGAAAGATAATTTTCTGAAGCTGTTGTGTGCCATAATTACACCGCAATTACCCAGCAATATCCATAAAAGCAGATGAGGATTCTATGTGTCCTTTTCCCTCATTAGAAGTTGCAAAAATGATGGATGTAGTCTATCCTAGTTTGACTATTGCCCTCTATTGGCAAATTCAAGTCTGCCATAATCGGAAAGATAGCAGCAATAAAAACAGATAGATTGTGTGTGTGTGTGTGTGTGTGTGTGTGTGTGTTGTGTGTGTGTGTTTTGCTTCACTTTTTTTAAACAATAGTAATATTTTGTACACAAGTTAACACCATCAAAACTTTCAAAAACTCTTTTTTACAATTGGAATTTAAAATATACCTTTAAAACTAAGCTATTAAAAAAACCTCTTAAGCTAATGTTATGTGAACTGGGGCTTTTTTCCAGCGCCAAACTGCAGAGCACTAATCTTTTCTCCTTCACTCAAAATCTACTTGAATCATATCCATCTTTTCAGTAGAAAATCAGTTGGATCTTTTCCTTGTTCCCAGCATGTATCCTCCTCTTTGAAGCAGTTCTCTTTAAGAAAATTGAGATTTTTAAGTCTCTTACCATTTCCCAAATCAGCAATTAATCATACCTTTATTATCATAGTGATTAAAAAAACCTCGAATATTTAGACATATGAAGAAGAAAAATTAATTTCAAACAGATTGCTGTAAAAAGGAAATTTAATCTTGGGACAGTGAATAATATTTATATATTAAGATTGAGAAGGAAGGGGTAAGAAGATCATCTTCAAAAAATAGCTGAAACTCTCTTAAATACTGAAAACTTTAATATGAGCCCTACAATGGGAAAGATGCACATGTGCAAATAAACACTGTCTTTCACGAATCTTGCATCCTGACTGGCAGCTGGGAAAGATAGCATTTAATATTTATTTTGGCAGAAGTGCCAGGAAGTAATCTAGTTTTGTAGCCAGTTGGGCAACCAGAGAAAACAAATCTTTTTATGAGTCCTTTTGTGACCTTCTAGGAATGAGAAATTTTAATAGACTTGAAAATTTTGAGATATGAAAGTAGAATTTTTCTAAAATTTCACTCTTACCATTTATACAAGGTAGTGGGCTATCTTCCCATGTAAATAGTCTTAATGTCATTCTCAGCTGCACTGCAAACGTAGATAAGTTTAGCTGCAAAGTTTCTGGATTGATGTCAGATTTAGGAGTTGAGAATTAAAACTAGTTCCTTCCTTTGCCAACACTAACACAAATCTTGGAGCAGGTTTCCTCAGATGCACTAAAATGGTGATAGCTTTGCTAACCGCTGGGGAAGTTTTCTGTACAAGAGTTCATATTCATTTAACAACTTCAGTTTAACATGATCCCACCTCAGTTGCCTCTTCCTTTGTTTAATTAATAACACCATTGCTTTTCTGAGAAGAGAATATCACACAAAACAAACAAATTTCAGGCAGAACCTATATTGATATAGAAGAGAAAGAAATTGTTTGCTTGCAATGATGTGTCTTGTCTCTCATTCGACACTTTCACCAAATGTCTGTTTGCAACTATACAACAATTTTGAAGAGGAGCATAACTGCATAATTGACAGGTTCTTTTTCTTTCTGGCAATTTCAGTCACTGTGAACCAGTGTTGATTAGTCTTTAGCAGTTGACAAAACTATGCAGGTTGCACATTCAGAGAATAACCTTCCCCATGACGTGGCAAGTACCTCATAGAACATAGAATTGTACTCTACAATATTCATCCTGTGAGAAGAGGGGAAAATAAACCTGGTTCATGTCTTTCAACTACTTAAGAGTAGCTTATTTTCTTAAGGCAAATATTTTTAAGCCATATTTCAAACATTTTTACTTAACTCTGATTATTATTTCTCTTTTTGTATTAATAGTGTGATTAAACAAAAATCTCCTTTGCAAATACACAATTGTTATTTATTTAACAAATATGTATCAAATACTATTGATCAGGTGCTACTGCACATGTTATGAATATGGCCATGTATAAAAACAGCTAAAATTCTCTACCCATGGAGTTTCCTCTCTACCAGAGGCAGTCAGAAAATAATTAAGCATTTGCCATGTCAAGTGGTTCTGGTATTTAAAGGGAAATAAGCAGAGTATACCTTTAAGGATTCAACCAGGTAGGTATAATTCCTAAAAGTGATATAGAATAAGGGTTTTAGTATAGGAACTTAACTTGGTAATTGATCTTACAAAATTGTGAAAGTAGATGAGAGATTTATTCAAGACTTTTGCCTTTGCCTTTTCTAGTGGTAATTTCAAATCTCTGCTGGGCTTTAGTGCTAGTATTTGGGAAGAAATTCTGGACAGGAAGCAGGGTTGAGACAGGATGATCAGGAACTTACAAGGGCATAATAGAATATGGGTTTGGTTCTCAGTATTTTCACTCTTGATCACTTGCAAAAGGAGGTATCGCTCTTCCCCACAGGACTGTACAACTGTGTGGGCCAGGACTCAAAGAAGATAAAGGTGGTAGTGTCTGGATAGAGGTAGGGCAGCTATTTTCGGTGGCTTTCGTTGTCCTCTGCAATAAATCAGACAAGATTACAGGCACAAGGTGCATCAGTGTTGGCATCCCATATACACTTAACAAGTTTAAAGGCCAATAATCCATTTCTACCTTTCATATCTCACAAAGAACTTCTCTTGGGGCCTAACCAATCCAGGATCATATAGGTAAGGGAATTCTGGGAGGCATAGCTCCAGTTTAATGAATTAATATAGAACAAAATGGCATGAAGTAGTGATATCAGTAGGCAGTTGGGCTTATGAGTGTGGATTTCACCAGCATTGTCTGGCTACATATACAATTGTGAGAGCCATTAGCTAGAGACAGTAGTTAAAGTTATAAGACTGGTTGAGATCAATTAGAATAAGTGGAGAATAAGAGATAGAGGGGGGCGGGGAAAGCAAGCGAGCCTTTGTGACATTCCAAAGTTTACAGGTCAGGGAGCTATGAAGGAATTAATAAAGAGGTTCAGAATGATAACTGAATAAATAAGATGAGAATCAGAGAGTTGCTACCCAGAAACAAGAAAAGAATATGTTGCAAAAAGAAGGAAGTGCTAGGGAGTGATATTGGTAAGTTTATAATGTTATATCATGTGTATGTACAAATCTGTAACACCAAATATCATCAATATGTACAACTATAATAGAACAATAACAAAAATGTGGAGGGAAATAAAGAAGGGAGAAAGAATACCTCTTGAATTGCTAATGATAGGTTGACTGAAACAAGGACTGGAAATGACAGCACTGATTGGAAAATGTGGTGGTCATTGATTTTTGTGTAAGAGCTCTTTCTGCATATGGTGAATCTAAGTGAATTGGATTTAAATGAGAATGGGAGAAAAAATAATGTGGATGTTTATACAATCAACTAAATAGTTTTGTTGTAAAACAGAGCAGAGAAATAGAAGACAAGAGTGAAATTTTGTTTGGATGTCTATTTCAAGATGGGATGAATTGCATTATATTACAACATGTTTATATGCTGACCAAGAAGTATCAGAGTAAAAGAAAACACTGATGAAGTGGAAAATATCAAGGCAATTTTAATGGCAGGATTATCTACTCTCAAATATTCTTTAGGTCAAATAGGCAATAGTACTTAGGTAAGAATTCAGTCCAAGTCAGTATCATTTTCAATCCTGGGCCTATTAAGGAGATGAGAGAGACAGAGACAGGGGCAGAGAGACAGAGAGTGAGAGCACACATGTACATGCAAGAGAAAGCACTAGCTTGAACGGTGAGGTTCTGAGAAGCTGAGAAACCCTATCACCGTAGAGATATGTGGGGTGTCTTATTGAAGAGCCAAGTAGAGAACAGAAGCATAATAGAGATCTGCAATATATGAGGCTGAACATGGAGTGTGTGGATATATACACACAGAGCATGAGGCAACCCAACCCAGAAATCTGAAAGGTGATGGTGTAAAAAATACCTGGTAACCAGTTGGAGTTCTCCTGTGAGGAGCCTCAAGTGAGTTGGCAGTCAAGAGCATGCATGTCAGGGGAGAGGCTGATAGTCAACTATGTCCCAGCTCTGCAATTCTGTCAGGCTGGTTTCTTTTTTTTATACTTTTTCTTCTACTCAGTATTCAAACTTTCCTTTAGCTTTTTCTTACTGGGCCAGTGCCCCAAATTGTTTTTTCCTATCTCCCTCTACTCCTAACATGATACCCGATGTTTGCTTTTTGAAGCCAAGTTCTTATTTTACCATCATTCTGCTAAAAATATTTCCGAAGTTCTGTTTTATCTACACCAGAGTCAACAAACTTTTCTTAAAGGGCAAGAAAGATAGTAAAGGCTTTAGGCTTGTCAGCCATGTGTTCTCTGTCACTATTACTCAACTGTAATGTTATTACACAACAGCAACCTAGATAATACATAAATGAATGGGGTGTTTGTGTCCCAATAAAATTTTAACTACAAAATAGGAGACTAACCTACAATCCGTAGTTTGCTAATCCCTTTACTCATCCCTAAACTCCAAAATAAAATTTGAATGACAAGGTTTCTTATAAGGATACTGTCATTAGTATTCAATTTACCTTTTCAACCTTACTATGCTCCATTATGAAAGAATACACAATCACAGATGAAACTGTCATTTCAAGGACTTAATGCAATCTATCCCCAACTCCCACCAGGGATAAAAATATTTACTGCTATGTAGAATACTCTGGTATCGACTATTATTTTCCACAATTATATGAATATATGATGATAGAGAAATAGCAACAGTCAACATGAAAATTTCATATCATTCATATATTGTAGGGTTATTAGCAGCCAAAAATTGAGTTTATTTTATATACAAACATAATATTTCCAGTTGGAAATATATTATCCTTGTTAAATTGAATTCAAAATCAAAAATGATAATTAATATTTCCCTTTAGGAGTATGTGTTTGTACATATACATCTTTGTGTATTTAAGTTTATTTGTGTGGAGGTTTGTATCTATGTATGTATCTGTGTAAGACTATTTGTGGTATGTGTGCATGAATGTGTGTATAAGCATATTTATGATATATTTGTGTTGTGTATATATAATATTTGCCATGTATGTAATGTACATGTGTGTAAGCATATTCATGATAAGGAAAAGTGGATTATTAGGGAGAACAAAGGTTTTGTAACCACACAGACTTAAGCTAGAATTACAGATATATTGCTCCAATATTGATGGTATTAATTATTAATCACCATTTAACTTTAGTTCTCTTTTTCACAAAGTGATATTGTTCTAAAAATGTATAAGGGAGTTAACATTTCACTTATTTACATATGTATTTTCTTAGTTATATAATAATACACATTATATAAAAATATGCAAATAAATATTATATCATTGACTTTATATAGTAATACTGTAAGTATAAAACAAATGTTTACTTTCTTAAAAATTTGATTATTATAAAATCTTTGTTTTATACGCTCTTTAGGATACCATGCCTATATTAAGTGTGATTTATAACGTTGCAATACTTTAAATATCTTTTTCTACAGGCAATTTTTATTGGATTTGGATGACAAATATCCTTTTTCTCTGAAATCTCTAAATCAACTGGTTCCTTTGCTAACCAGGGCAATTAAATAGAAGCTTCAAAAACATACAAATATCATAATGTCAGTGACTGTAAACAGCCAGTTGGATTCTTGCATGGTTTTCCTCCAATTAGGAACCAGGAAGCCAGGGCTCCCCATTTTAGCAGTCCTGCCATTTCAGGATTTTAGCAGTCCTGCCATTTCAGTACCCTGGGAGGTACATGGACAGGAAACAATGTCTTGAAAGCCATGATCGTGTTAAACTTGATGTTATGCACTGTTTTCCATCCTACTCTTAAAATGCAGGTACCTAGAACCACAACTACTGTCAGGGAGGCTAGGAAATAGCCTTCTGCGTATTCAGAGAGGGAAAGAGAGTTAAGAACACTTAGAATTTTCTTTGATAAATGATTCTTAAGTTGAAAATAATATTTATACAAGCAGGGAAGTCCATTAAAACACAACAGTTAAAACTTCACAAAACATATGAAATGATTATATGAAATTTTGGAAAGCTGTTTGATCTTTAAGATGATTCAAATTCCATGAATAAAAATTTTATCATGTTCTTGAGGCAGAACAAGCACTGAATGGAGTGAAAGCATTGACTGAGAACTTAGGACATGGAGCTAACACAAATTTATCTGGAAATTAGGTAAAATAGAATAGCTTCCTATAAAAATCCATCCCAACAGGTGACTTGCAGTCTTTTTAGTATATCTTTTCATTTAAATTACCTTTAATATTAGTTTATTTCAAACATTCATGAAGATATTTTAGCTCATTTGGAGCCACTAACCCCCCAATACCAAAGAATTTGAGGGTATTCACCTCTTAGTTATTGAGATTGTTGTACATCTTGCAAGATAGTTCTGTGATTTCTTCTATCCTCAGAACATGACCTTAGGTCTAATCTCCACTCAACCTTAACTAAAGGAATCTCTAGAAGTATATAAGATCCTAGTTCAATGCTGTGTACCAACAATTCATTTGTTTCTTAATGCAACATTTGTGCTTATTTCATAATCTCTTATTGCCAGATATAATTTTCTAGAGAGCAAGAATGGTCATATACCCATGAAGAGAAGGGGTTAGCAAAATCTAAAAGCAAAAAGGGCTCTGAAGCAACAGCTTTCCTGGAGCTGAGGTGGTCTGTACCTGTGTTAGTCCATTTTCTATTGCCAGTAACCCCAGTACCATAGATTGGGTGAATCATGAAGAAAAGCAATTTATTTTGTTTCGGGCTTCTAGAACTCAGAGGTCAGGGGGACATATCTGGTGATAGTTTTCTTGCTGGTAGAGCCAGAAGGCATCACATGACAAGAGATGGAAAACTTGTATGTGTGCATCTTCTGGCCTCTCAACCTGTTCTCAGGAAGTCATCAGGATTTGATCATTTGGGCTCCAGTCAGACAACCTTGTCAAATCTCAACCACCTCCCAAAGGCCCCAGCTCTAAACAACACGGTCAGATTAAGTGTCTAACCTTCATTGTAATAGGAATTAAATTACAACACGGGAACACTGGGAGACCCATTAAAACCATATCCAAGTCATAGCCACACCCATTTAGTTTCATCTGCAGGACCTTTCACACAAATTAGTGGCTCAAAATGAGCTAAAATATCTTCATGAATGTTTGAAATAATCTAATATTAAAGGTAATTTAAATGAAAAGATATATTAAAAGGACTGCAAGTCTCCTGTTGGGATGGAGTTTTTAGGAAGCTATTCTATTTTACCTAATAAAGAAGACTTATTTCTAGATAAATTTGTGTGAAAGGTCTTGTGAAATGACACATCATATGGAGACTGAGCCTGGGAAACAGGAGAACTTTGCTGTGCTGTTGCTACTGTACAAAGTGATTTGCCTACCCTGTAGTTTTTCTTAAAAATTCATGACTATGGAATTGGGTAAAGTCCGCTGTGCCTTGTATCTTTGAATGCAGCATCACTGCTCCTGGTTGAATAGAATAAATATTAAACATGTCAGTAGGCAAAAAAAAAAAAAAAAAAAAAAAAAAAAAAATCAGACAAAACAACATACTAGATAAAACTAAATGCTAAAAAGAAAAAATAAAGCAGGAAAGGATATGGAAAGTCACAGCAGGTCACTGAATATTTATAGGATAAAAAGAAAAATCCCCACTAACAAAAAAAGACTAGAAATAATGAAGGAGTTAGCCATATGGGCTACTGGGAAATTTCATTCTGGACAAACGCAGCAGAAAGTGCAAAGGCCCTAAGGCGGGAGCATGTCTCTTGCTCTTTTGCTTTTGCTCTGTTGAACTTGATGCTGTTTTTCATTGTCCCAATTGAGCTAATTCCTCAAACCATTGAAATTAAAAAGTTTCACTTTATTTCATGCTTTTAGTTTTGGAAATTCAGTAGAGTTCAGGGAAAAGTCATGACATTAATTCTGTGTAGCATCTTTATTTGATATACATCCATAGGTCTCCTAGATATTCAGTTCTAAAGACATAAGATTTATGTCTATATATTCAAATGTTTTATATCAGTCTTGTAAATAATGGTCATAAAAATTACTCTATAAGACAATTATTTTCACTTCTACAGTAGCATCATACTCAGCTATAGTAATGAATAACACTTTTAAACTTCCCTTTGCCCACCTATTACTCATCAAGCAATGAAATTAAAAATGTGATGATATATATGAGGAAAAGTGTTAACTTTAGAGACTTGTTATCCAGGTGTGAAGGACAGCTAGGTTAACTCCCTGGTCATTTGCATGATTCAGATGTTTGGCTCATGTAGGTAAGTCCAGAAAGTTCAAATTCAACACAGATTTTAATGGGCTAAACCCAAGGTGTTAGCATTGCTTCCTGGCATTCCTTTCTACCAGAAACTATTTCCTTGCTTTTTTCTTTATAAAGCTGCTTGCATTCCATGGCTCATTATCCCATTTCTCTGCCTCCAACACTGACAAATCAGACTGAGTCCTTTTAATGTTACTATCTCTCAGGTTCACTCCTTTCTGCCTGCCTCTCGTACTTATAAAGACCTTGCTGTCTACATTGAGCTCATTACTTGAATAGTCCAGAATAACCCCCTATTTCAAGGTCAATTGATTAATAATCCAAATTCTATCTGTAACTTTAATCCCCTTTGCCATGTATACCAACATACTCAGAAATTTTTACATTTTTGGGAGGGCATTCTTCTGACTACCATAGACTCCTGGATTCAAGTAGTAATTGATAAAATAAATCTATATCTCTTATGTTTACAATATGATACGTGTTTGAATTTGCAATGAAGGATAGAGGCCATTTCTTTTATTTACAGAGCTTTCTTAGTCAACTGACTTGGTATTACTTAGCTAATGTTTTTTGTTCTTCCTAAGGCAGTGCTATGACTTTTGGTTAGACATTCTTTCATCATGTCAACATATTTCATCATGTCGTTATACTTATTTCCTTCAAAGAAACTCTACACTTCTCATTTGGCCCAAGAGCTGCTAGTTTGTTGGCTATAACTGAATTGGTTGATCATGATATCTCAGTGCTCAACCTTTGACCTTGGCACTTAATCAACAATCAATTCTTACCCCATGGGTAATGGGTAATTTTTTTTTTAAATCTAGGAACTAATTACTCTTAGACCCATATTCTGTTTTACTTTTTTCTGGAATGCTAAGAAATTTTGATGATCTTAGTTGGTCCTGGGAATGCTTCCCCTGCTAAAATGATACTTAGAAATAATAATTAAAATTTATTGGACCTAAGGAATGCATAAGATATTAAATATGGACTTCTGTAGAAATATAAAAACAACTGAGTCTAGATTTTATAGTCTCATTATTTAATTGTAAAAAGAAGGTTATAGAAACTATGGTGCCTTGAAGAAGTTCTTGCTTTGTTTTCTCAAAAATAAGTCATCTTGGTTTACATTGCTACTTTTGTGCTAACCTAATACTCATCACACCTGACTGAAAATAGAGGAGTGTTTATAGAGCAAAAGAGGCAGAAATCAATATCTGTCTCAAGGGTAAATCATCAAAGAGATTCCATGCCAATGATAAGAAAAGGGAAGGTGAAGGACTTTCTTATTTTTAATCAAGTCTGTGATTAAAAATAAATACTAATTTGTGTTGCAACATGAAAACCTGAATTTTAATACTGGGTAAAGAGATCATATGGCAGAGTCATATCTGGGTAAATATTATTGATTTTTCAACTGAGGAATAATTTTGAACTGAGCAAAATCTTTGGCTTAACACAATCATAAGTATTTTCCCACATTTGTTTTAAATCATTTGGCAGAAAGAAAACATGAATTTCCGGAAGAATTCCATAGGTAGCTTTCATAAAAGGAACTATAATGAAACAAAATGCATTATTATATAGTGTTGATTACTTCTAAATCACGCCATTTATATTAACAATTTTTTAATAAATTTCAATTCAGAAGCCTTATAAAGGTAACTTAAGAACATTTTGCAGATAATAAACTTAAAGGATCTTAAAAGGGACTGAAAATACAGAAAGAAGTAGGAAGGAAAGATTACAGAAAGACGACAGGAAGGATGTTTGCTTGGGATTCTTAAGAAAGTATCTAGAACATAATCTCAATGATGGAATCTCAGCTGTCCAATCAGTGAACTTTTAACTTTCATTATTTCAGATACTATGTAAGTACTAGGGAAAATAAGGGCATTCCCACTTTATAAAGTTCAGAGTCCAGTGAGAAAAGTGTTGAAAATTACCTAAGAATCTTGCCAGTAATATAACAGAAAGGGATGTAGAGAATTGAGGCACCTTGGAGCAAAAGGTAGCACTTTGGGTCTGCATAGCTCAAGGTAAAATATACAATGAAAATTACAGTGGGAATTTTTCCCCCACACCTCAACAATGAGTGATACTATATAATTCTTCCTAGAAATAATATTTTGCATCCACAATTTTGACAAGATCAGTAGCACAAATTTAATGAGGACATTCTGAGTCAATGGTAATCTCATCAGATGAATCTCATCTAATCACATTTAAATGTTATACTTGTATGAAGATACATTCCAAATATTTTCTTAAAAATACTATGATACATATGTCACAATGAGTCCTGTAATTATTTGTAATTATAATGCTTCAGTAAAAGATATGGATAAGTAAATAAATAAAAATACCTTGGTATAATAAAAAACTCAATAATCAAGCAATATATTTTTGAAGTGTTATAATAATAATTTTGCACGGGAAATTGTCAATTGGAATGTGAATTAGTCTGAACCTAAGTTCCCAAACCAAAAGATGCCATTAAGAAAAGCTTCTAATGGCATTTTACCCTTATATTACTGGAGTCCAGGGAAAGGGTGCTGGTGGAAAAAAATTCAGATGGTACCAATCAACAGGTAAAAGACTTGTATACTGTATCATGTATTAATTTTTGAGCAAAGGAGGAAGGTACTGATTGGTAAAGATAAATGCAGAAACTAAAAATGATAAGTTTGAAAGATCAGTTTGTTTATTCTTTGTGTTTTAGCCTCCCAGAAGAAGAGACTGTGGGTTTTACGATGGCATTTGGGGGAATATTGTGTGCCTTTAAACTGCTTTTGATTTTGGTCAGAAGCCTGTGTAGAGATGCACAGGTGGTGCATTGCACAACCATAGAGGTGCTGCTCACAGCACATGACTCACGTCATAGACTGCTTTTCCAGGAGATAGCAGTAAGTTGTTATGTTCCAGTATACCTTGTATTTCAACTGGGTGGTGTCTTGAATAAGTGATACTGATGCCCATTTTGTGTATAGGTCCCTGGGTTACTCTTCAAAGGAATCTCATAGTATTCCAATAAATACTAGAGGAAATTTTTCCTATCATTTCTTTTTGTTTTGAAAAAAAATGAAACAAATCTTGAAAAATAGATTGGAAAATAAAGAGGACATTTCAGCCTGATAAGCATCATAGATATCAGAAAGAATTTGTCTCAACACCAATGGAAATATGGAAATTGAAAGATCTCCAACTTTAATGTAGCATTCACAGAAAAACAGTCAAGAGAAAAAAATATTTTAAAGAAGAGTTAAAATACATGTATTGTACAATAATGTTGCATAAATTTGAAAAAAAGACAATTCAAGGTTTTCTTAAGTTTCATAAAATTCTCTTACTAAATAATGCTCGAGATTTTTAAAAATAGTTTGTATATAAAGGAATGCATAATATATTCATCTCATTAATTTGTAATAATACAGAAGTTATATTGAACATTTTAGACTTCATTTTACAACATTTTACAACAAAGAATTCTTTAATGAATTTAGTATTTCTGATATAATTTTGCTTTATAACAGCTTTTTCCTTTCTATAGCCATCTATTTACACCCCGTGGTGTGTGGAATATGTGTCAAAATATACTGGTTTTATATTTTACATATAAGTAAATTAAGAGGAATCTTATCCTACCCTGTTAAGGTTTAGACATGAGGTAGCCCCCAAAGCTCACCAGTGAGATAATGCATGAAAGTTTTGAAATGATTGGGTTATGAGAGTTTTATCCTAATCAGTGCATTAATCCCCTGATAGGAGTGGTTAACTGGGTGGTCACTGGAGGCAGGTAGGGTGTGACTGGAGGAGGTGGGTCATTGGGCATATATACTTTCTCCTTGGTGAGAGAAGGCTTTTTCTCTCTGCTTTCTGATACCATGATCTCAGTAGCTTTCGTCCACCATATGCTTTCACCACGATAGTCTGCTTCACCTTAGACCCAGAATAATGGAGTGGGCCATCTATAGACTGAAACCTCTGAAACTGTGAGCCCCAAATAAACTTCTCCTTTAAAATTGTTCTTTTGGTTATAGTGGTAAAAAACCGACTAAAACATACACCTTCCCCATTATATTGGCCATATTTACTTATTTATTCAAAGACTTAAACCCATAAAGATTTTAGGAACATAATTAGGAAAAATAATATTGAGTTGAGAGATGGAAAACAAGAGCTATTAAATTTTAATCATTTTTGACTCTTCATCAGCTTTGCCTTTAAAGACTGGGTTAAGAAACTTCCATTTAATTAACTGAGATTGCTGATCTGAATTAATGACAAGATCCCTAGCACCTGTTTCCAGCTTTCTCCAGGGAGCCTGTTGAAGACAGAGGGCAGATTGAGAGTCTCAGTAGGGCAACTAAACCCAGGGGGTAATGTAGAGGCTAATTTCTACCATAAGACCTTCATTAGTCATCTGTTGAACATTAGTTACTAGGAGGGGAATATTGCTCTAGCAAAGGGGAAAATGTCATTCTTCAAATACATCTGCTCAAAAGTGCATGATTTAGGTGCTTTTGACAAAAAACACACTTAAGATTTCAGATACTTTGGTCACATCAAGTAAAAATGAAATAAATGTGAAGGTCAGTAGAATTTGGCAAATCCCATTGTGCAAAAATTAAAAGGAAATCAGTGTTACTTAAATTTATTTCTAGACTATTAATATAACAAAGTCAAAACTCTGACACTGCTTCCTTTTTTATTGCTTGTAATTAATTCCATGTATGGTGAGGACACTTACTCTCTTCTCACAAGCCCCTAATTCTTTTATAGTTAAAGGACCAGTTAGTTCTTTACTCACATGGCAGAACTGAAAAATAACTAAAATACAAAATTGCCTCAATTTCTTTCTGTAAGATAAAAGCAAATCTTGGCTAGATCTTAATTTCAAGGGTAAAGCAACAAGAAAGACAGAATGATTTATGTCCTCAGGATCTCCCACAGTAAGGGTTTATTGGGTGTATTCCCACAACCTACAGAATTTGTTTTCTATAAAGTTGTTTTTTCTAAAAATCTGTGGATAGATGGAGCCACTAGAGAAAAATGATTCAGAGTAAACTTTTGAGGAGCCAATATAGATTTAACTGCTGAAAGACCATTTGTCTTTACAGTTTTTTTTTTAATTCACAACAGATTAATTTTCCAAAAATAATTCTTCCCATTTATAATTGCAAAGGGGGGAAATAGGGCTAAAAAGCTAATAAAATGCCAGGAAACATGTAATGTTAAACAAGATATGACTATTTATAGCAATTGTACACATGGGTGAAAATAATTTCTACCTAGGTACTTTATTTTGAGATTGCAATATTCAAATAATTTTAACCAAATTGTTAATTTAGTTTTGGTTACCATTAGTATGTCAGATTTAGATACTTCTGAAAATCATTGCACACAAAATACTTAAAATGTACATAAAATTAATGTAACTTAATTTACATTGTGTGGCTGGGCTGCTTATAAATGGTAAGAGTAATACTAGTGAGTCTCTTCACTCTCCCCATGTAAAATAAAAGACTAAGTCATAATCTGAAAACAGACCTATGAGAGTAGGATCCTCTGTACCAGGCATTTTTTTCCTGAGGACCTGTTTGGTACCTATCTGCATCCTGATTTTAGGATAAAGATCTGATATACTAGCTTAAATTTTAATTGAGGAAATAAGTAAGTCTGTAAACCTAAACACACCATCACTAAATAAAATAATAATGGTCATGCTTTCTACAGATTAAATGTATCAGACAATCAAAGCACAAAAGTTGAGAGTCAGGCTAATAAATATGCTAACGGTGATAGAAATAGGAAAAGAAATATAACATTCTTATCCCACTTCTCCATTTATACCCAAAGAACTTAAAATCAGCATACTACAGTGACACAGCCACATCAATGTTTATTGTAGTTCAATTCACAATAGCCAAGCTATGGAACTAACCTAGGTGTCCTTCAACAGAAGAATGGATAAAGAAATTGTGGCATATATACACAATGGAATATTTGTCAGTCATAAAGAAGAATGAAATTATGGCATTTGCTAGTAAATGGATGGAACTGAAGCATATCATGCTAAGTGAAATAAGTGCCCAAAAAACAAAGGTCGAATGTTCTCTCTGATATGTGGATGCTAACCCACATCAAGGGAGGGTAGGGAGGAGAAGGATTGAAGTCCATTGGATTAGACAAAGAGGAATGAAGGGAAGAGAGACGAAGAGGAACAGGAAAGACAGTGGAATTAATCAGACATAACTTTCCTATCCTTGTATATGCATACACAACCAGGGTAACTCCATATCATATACAACCACAAGCATGGGATCCTAATTAGGATAAATTATATTCCATGTATATATAATATGCCAGAATACACTCTATTGTCACATGTGTCTAAAAAAGAACAAATAATAGAAAAATAAAAATAAAAAAGTAAATTGGAATCATAAAAAAAAAAACAAAAACTGGCACTATGGTACCACATAGATGATGTTCTGAATGCAACAGGAAAAATGTAAATTTCCCTGCAGGAGATTATTCAGACACTACCTCAACCAGTGGTGCCGAATGACAAGATACAAGCATTGTGTCTCCTGACAGGATGTAATGCGAAGTTTCAAATGTTAATCACGATAAATTCTTGTCCAGATGGTTGAGCCTAAATCTAATGAAGACTTTAGATCTAACTTCCAGAAGGCACAGAACTTCATCTTCAGATAGTAATTTATTAATTCTAGAATATGGGACATTTTCCAGGGCAACTGGTAAAATTTATTCATCTAGTTGTTATCACAAAAAACAAGTTACTGCTGGGTGCGGTGGCGCATGCCTGTAATCCCAGCACTTGGGAGGCTAAGGCAGGAGGATCACGAGTTCAAAGCCAGCCTCAGCAACTTAGTGAGGCCCTAAGCAACTCAGTGAGACCCTGTCTCTAAACAAAATACGAAATAGGGCTGGGGATGTGGCTCAGTGGTGGAGTGCCACTGGGTTCAATCCCCAGTACCAAAAACAAAACAAAACAAAAAAAAACAACAAAAAAACCAAGTTACTCTAGATTACAGAGTGGAGAGGAACAAGGCAATGCATTCTCCTGGAGTGGACACTGAGCTGGATGCTGAATGGAAATCAGAAAAATTTGGCTATGCACTGTGTATGAGGCAATATGAAGAAAGGTGTTCTTCTAGCCAGGATTCTTCAGATAATGAGAACCAATTGGAGATATCTGTATCTATTTCATTTATATTTCAAGAATTTTTTTCCCTAAAGGAACTGATTTGTGATTGTGGGGGTTGGTAGGTCTGGATTCTGTAGTGCAGGCTGACAGGCTGAAATTCTGAAAAAGGTGATGCTATATAGTCTTGAGTCTAAAATGTACAGGGCAGGTCAGCACGCTGGAACTCATCTAAGATTTCTATGTTACAGTCTGGAAGTGGAATTCCTTCTTATTCAGCAAATGCATCTTTTTCTCTTAAGACCTTCAACTGAGGGCTGGCTGAGCCACATCCATATTATGAGAGAGGATCTGCTTTTATTTAAAGTCAACTGGTTGTAAAGATTAATCACATCTTTAAAATACCTTCACAACAACATCTAGACGAATGTTTGACCAAATATATGTGCTCCACAATTAGCCAAGTTGACACAGGAAGTTAATTATCAGGATCCTCTTATGGTTCATAAACATGATGATAGGGTATTCAGGTCCTTGTTTGGGATGTGTCTCCCTGGAAATTGTTGCTATGTTAGCACCTTACCTGACTTAGGAGAAAAAAAAAAAAAGAAAGTTAATGGTCTTAAGTGCTGTCTAAGTCTGCTTGACTGAGTGGCTAATAAACTACAGACAACTGTTTCTCACAATTTTAGTTACTGAAAGTCTAAGATCAGAGTGTGGCGTCGTCATTCTGCTGGGGGACTCTCTTTGGGCTTCAGACTCTTGACTACTCAATTGAGGCTCACATGCTGGGAAGATGAGAGAGTCCTGAGCCTCTTATAAGAGCACCTGTTCCATTCACAAAGGGGACTGGTGTATTACCTGCCAAAGGCCCCACCTCCTAACACCCTCACATTAAGGGTTTGTATTTCAGCATATAAACTGGGCAAAAGTACAGATATTCAGTTCATAACAGGTATGTTTTGGGGTTTTTTTTTGTTTTTTGCTTTTTGCTGTGTAAGAAAATTTGTTTTGAGATCTATATTAAGGAATTCTTTTAATTTTTAAAAAAATTTTACAGACTGCATTTTGATTCATTGTACACAAACTGGGTATAAATTTTCATTTCCATGGTTGTGCATGATGTATATTCATACCATTCATGTAATCATACATGCACATAGGGTAATGATGTCTGTCTTGTTCCACCATTTTTCATACCCCCGCCCCCCCCTCATTTCCCTCTTCATAATCTAAAGTTCCTCCATTCTTCTCTCACCCCCATCCCCCAGCCTGATTCTATATCATCATCCACTTATCAGGGAAAATTAGGCTTTTGGGGATTGGCTTATTTCACTTAGCATGATATTCTCCAATTCCATCCATTTATCTGCAAATGCCATAATATTATTCTTATTTATGGATGAATAATATTCCATTGTGTATATATCACATTTCTTTATTCATTCATCTGTTGAAGGGCATCTAGGTTGATTCCACAGTCTAGCTATTGTGAATTGAGCTGCTATGAACATTGATGTGGCTGCGTTACTGTAAAGTTTAGTGTATGCTGCTTGTATTTTTCTTTGAGTACCTCAGGAAAACGAGCAAGTGGATTTTTAAAAGACTGTACTCATACAAACCTAGCTATATACTATTTGTAAATGTCACATATAAAATATAGGACACAGAAATGTTCTAAGTAAAGGATTAACAAGATATATCCAGTAAATACTAATTTAAGAAATCTAGGTTAGCTGTAATTAATGTGAGATAAATACAATTTACCTTAAAAAGCACCATTATATACACAGTTACCTAATATAAAGGACTTGATTTACTAAGATTATAATAAAAATGCTAAACTTGCAAGTAACTAAAAAACTCTGAAAATATATAAAGCAAAATTGAAAGAATTACAAGATGAAATTGACATTCACTCTCAAGGAAGAATATTCCAACACTTTTCTTATGATTATTGATAGATTAATCAAAGTCCAAATTAAGAAAGATATGGATGAGACAAGCAACAAAATTATAAACTTGACTTTATTGGAAATAAAATTCTTACTGAAAGAAATATCTTCCACATTGTCCTGTTCAAGTCAAAGCTTCTATTGGAAGATTTGATACTTGAGGATACCTTTGGGTCAAACACTACTGTTAGGTATACTACAACTGGAAATGTGGGATTTTATAATAAAGTTTTAATAATTATTCCATATTAAAATTGATTTTCCATGTTACCTCTTAGAGGTGAACTTCAAAAATGGGATTCATTTGATGAAATGGTTTCATATTATCTCTTAGAACTTTAGCAAAAAAACACTTTAAAACTTATAATCACTTTTATTAGACCACTTTTTAAAAATTTGCTTTATTTCAAAATTATTTGTCATTTCTTCTGTCTTCTGTAAAAATAGATATTAGGTTATAATAGTAACCCAAGATAAGTGAGCATTACTCATTTGAACCTTGGTTTCAGTTTCTAAATTACTTTGAATCTTAATTAAAACATAAAATGTCAACTAGGTAAGAGTCTTCCAGAGCATATTTGGGTGTCACAGATCTTTGATCCCAGGAGAAATTTAGAAGATACATGACTCCACTAATCTTAAGGAACTTACAAATTACTAGGCATTTGGATTTTATGTGACTGAAAAAATGGCTTTCTGTTTTGTGGTAAATTTAACTCTTTCTTTCAGTAACAATTAGGGCGTTAGAATACTGACAGTGAGAATTCTATTTCGCTCTTACGTGCTTTTATATGTTGCAGGTTCTAATTAATGGATGTATTCTGATGTGTCTATTTTTCCAGAAGACAAACATTAGTGGACTGTCCTTTATTCATCCTGATTCTGAAAGTCACTTTCCCTTTAAAACTGCAGTGTAAAAGAAAAGGTTTCAAATTTCATGAGGAAACTCTGTGTATGAAATTGTGTGTGCATGAGCAGGTGTACGCATTTAATAGCATTTTATCTATAAAGAAAAGATCATCTTAGTATGCTTTTACTGGTTGATTAAAAAATGTAGTTTTCATAAATTATGAATCTGACAAATACATAATGTATTCCCTCTACAACAATGTAGATTCCTGGGAGATTATATAGATTATTTTAGTATATAATTTTTGTTGAAAGCTTTGTGCTTTCTCTTGATTTGAAATACATATATTTAAAATCTAAATCAGATACTTTCTTCATTTCCAAGAAGAGAAAAAGCAGTATCATTTATTGACTTCTACTTCAACTCTAGACATTGCACAAGAACATAGATAAAGGATTGATAGGTGTTTGAAATATCTAAAAGAATATGATGGTATTCTCAGGTGAATCATATGGAACAGGAGGCACAAAATTCTCTCAGGATCTATTACAATTATCTAAATATTCTAAATTCAACTTAACTCTTTTATCCAGTTTTTACTTCCATTCAATAAGGTACTACAACCTCAGCATAACATTTGTATTCAATTTAGTATTTATAAACATGTTCATGTTGATGGAACAAATACAACTTGAAGTTTTATCTTCAGAATTGCAACAATTCAGTATATTAAGCACACTCTCCTAATGCTTATGTTAAAATAACAATAGAATAATTATGGTTTTCTACAACTTTATTTAGCATATTGTCTTCTAGTAGTTTAATAAATCATAAGAATTAAAAAGAAGCCATTAATCAGAGATAACATAAGTGTCTTAGTTTTTTAACAGAAGAAATGCTCCACAGTTCATACAACTGGGAGATGCTACAAAGGAGAAGACAAGCAAAATACATCTTTGTTTTCAAGGAGGTCTAGAGGAGAAAGCAGACATACATAAATGCATGGGATAATTGAAAAGAGAATCATGAATAAATCACTCAATGAGTGCAAAAAAAGGAGAAATTAATTGGGAGCATAAAAATAATAAAGGAGCATAAAAAATTATGGAGTTGGCATTTGCAGGTAAATGGATGGAATTGAAAAATATCATGCTAAGTGAAATAAGCCAATCACTAAAAAACAAAGGCCAAATGTTTTCCCTGATAAGTGGATGATGAAATAGAATCACGTTGCAGGGGTGGAGGGTGAGAGAAGAATGGAGGAACTTTAGTTTACAAAGAGGGAAATGAGAGAGGGAGGGGCTATGAATAATGATGGAATGAGACAGACATCATTACCCTATGTACATGTATGATTACATGAATGGTGTGAATCTATGTCATGTACAACCACAGAAACAAAAAGTTGTATCCCATTTGTGTACAATGAATCAAAATGAAGTCTGGAAAAATTAATAAAATAGATTTAAAAAATGATGGAGTAAGGGATTTCCAATAAAATTAGGGACACCACCTTCAGTTTTATATATAGATATGAGAAACAGAGGGGATGGATATTCCAGGACATTTCTATTGAGTAGAACAAAGAGTTAGGTTGAATGGTCTTATTTTTTCTTCATCAGCTTTACTCATAAATCATTGTGGTCAAAGTAAATGCTCTACCTAGTGAGACTCCAAGCAGAGGAGTCATCTCTTCCATCAGCCTTCTGCTATTCCCCTCAGACTTAGCTAGTGGTAAAGGACTGCAGTCATAGATTGAGCCTAAAATTTGTTAGCATGATTAAGGGTGAGCATTCAATATCCCACAGCTGAAATAAGCTCCAAACCTAAAGCATGAAGACTGTTTTGTTTCTAAGTAAGAAAACTATAACCTAATTTATTATGGTTCATATTGGCTTTTACATATGTTTCAAATCCTGTGGAAATAGAAAATAACTTTGTTCTGTTTGTGATATCAGCATATCTCTCTTTACTTTTTAAAAATTGAGTCTTGTAATAGGATAAATTAGGGCCAAATGGGCCATAGAAACGTAAACTATATATCTCAATGTTTCCCAGATTAAATGGAGGTGGAGTATTCAGTAAGGTTTGATCACATGGAAGCTACTTTTTACTTCATACATAGAAATTCAAATTTTAAATGCTCAGAACATAATAAACCACAAAGCTATAATTCTCATGAGTAAGGTTTAATATTTTCATAAAGAAGTTAAGAATACTTAAGTTCAAGAGAATCATTTTGTATTGGTCTATATTTATTATTATTGTACACTTATGGACATCCTACTAGGTGGTCTTATTAAAAACAAATCCTGAAATTGGGGCATTGGACTGGGCTAACTCATATAAGCATCTGCACAACCCTCTTTTAATATTACAGGGAAATATTATATAAAGTTTTGTATTTTTAATATGAAATGCTTAGAATAAATAAAATGGCAAGTTTGTGTTGATACTTTGGAAGACTTTCTGAATTTTAGACCTAGATACAGTATTGGTAGGGGCTGGAGCTGAAGATATCCACAATCTCCTGTCTCTAAACTCATGAGAAGAGGGAAATGTAACGAACAGGAAACTCTTAAAACTTATATAGCACAATGTATGTATTAGTGCATGTCGAATGGCTAAGGTAATAGCAAGCTACATTACTATTTTATGCACCATTGATTTCCATTTAATTATATTTTTTTATTTTTTGATTCATTGTACACAAATGGGGTACAACTTTCATTTCTTTGGTTGTACATGAAGTAGAGTACACCATTAGTGCAATCATACATGTACACAGAGTAATGATGTTTGTCTCATTCTATTATCTTTCCTTCCCCCTGCACCTCCCCATCCCTCATTTTCCTCGGCACAACCCATCCTTCCTCCATTCTTGCCTTATCCTCTTCCCCCCAATTATGTTTTATTTATAATTTTGCCTTTATATTTAAGCATAAGATTAGAGAAATCCATGTGTATGCAATGATTTTTAATGGATATTATGACAATAGAATAAATAGAAAAGATAGCCATCTTTTTCTATGTTCTAGATAATCTTTATACATAAATATTTTTAATTTCTCAAAACATTGCTAAAAATAATCTGAAACCTCTGTGATATTACCATTAAGAATTTATTTTCCCCATTTTTTGAAAAAAATTTCTAGGTATATAAAAGGCTGTCTGGAAGGATGCATTATAAAGTATTGACTGAGGCTCCTCCTAAGTGAGAAAGCAGTATTTGAAGGAAAAATAGGGTTATATTTTTTATAATTTTTATTCTTTATATCTTCAGGAATACAATGTATTCATTGATATTTGTGTTATCCAAACAAAAGTATGTGACTTTGAAATATATTTGAATCACTGCTTATAAAAACAATCTTTCTGCTGTTATTTCCCATTATTTTATGAGCTTGAAAATACCTTTAAAAATTAGAAACAAGCCTCATCTAGATAGCGAAGCAATGTAGAGTCAAAATTAACAAAAGAAAATTGTACAGTTTTTGATCAAATAAATTAATCTCTTCAGGTGTTGGTGTGGATAAATAAGAAGGTTATTCAGAGTTGTGAGAGAATGGAGGCTTTGAGTTAGAGAAAGAAAATACTCAAAGTAACAACTTGCATGAGATATTCAGTTTGTGATTTTACTCATCTACTCCCTTGAAATAATATTATATATAATTAGTTAAAAGAATACAAATATTGTTTTATAAAATGCAGCTCACTAATTCTGTAAAGAAATCTGAATATTGTGATTCTGATGTTGGTATCTTGGAGTCTGACATAAAGCAGAAAAGAACTATTGTATAAGCCTCCTGGGTTGTGTGGAAATATTGTCCATCTCATACAACAGAAACATCAAAGCACATGTAGATGGTTTTAAGAAGACTCAAAAAAGTAAAGTGAAGAAACAAGTTGAGACACATACAAACAGGTTTTAAAACAGGGAAAAAGGCTCAAGTCAAAACCTTCTAAGGCAAAGATTTTACACCATAATCTGCAGAGCTCCGTGAGCATCCTTGGATAAAGCTGAGCATATTAACCTAGGGTAAGTGCAATCATTAAAATTTCTAGCTTGAAACTCTATGTGTCTAAACCTCTAAAGATATGTATAATTAAAAGTTTCAATTTATAGTTATCCATTCTCTCAGATTAAATTTAACATCATCAAGTAATTTAAAAACTTAGAATTAAAATGCTCAACAAGAATAATCAACTGAAAGTTCACTGTGCCTCCTTTTGGGGGAAAATGCCTTCCTTGTTTGTAGCAAATCAAGCAATTAAATATGAAACATATTAAAAATAATAATTTCTTGGTTAAGACATCTTATTTAAAATGTGCTAATGACTATTGCTGATATTATATTTCACTATAAGAAAGTGATAGTAATGATCATTTGAGAACTGCACTAAAAACTAACTTCCAGTTGTGAGTCTTGGTAAAAAATATGAAACATAATCATACTTATGGTAAACAGAATAGCATAGCTACTTTTGTTCCTAAGATTGTGCTCTGAGTGAAAGGAAACGAGGAATTTAGCATGTTTCCATTTGAGTGACACTTCAGAGGTATAAAGTGCTTCCACAAACTTAATTTTGTTTGATGTGAACAATGTTTTAAGGAAGGCAGGTCTTATTGTCCTAGAGTACCAACAAAGAAATCTGAGAAACAAACAGATAAACAAACAAACAAAAATCATGTCAAACAATCTTCACATAGCCACAGTGCGAATAAATGGTAAAACCAGAGTACACTCAGACCTCTTAACATTCAGCCTAGTGTTTGCCAGCTGTTTGGTGGCGAGACTTGCTGAAGGCAAGGTGTTAAGAAAGGCCTGCCTACCATCCAGGAAAAGTGCAGCACAGCCAAGAAGAAAGGGAACTCACTGCACCTCTCTCCTACAAACTTGAGGATGTGTCAGGTGTAGCAGGATTTCAAAATATAACTCTTCCAGTTTGGATTATATTGAATTCTTAAGAAACTTGGTAGTTACTAAATTCTCATTGCAAAACAAGGTGCTAGATAATCATATGGAAATAATAAAACAAGTATCCCCAAACCTGTTTTATGTATCTTTATACCTCACTCTAAAGGAAGATGTAAAAGGGTGAAGCAATTGGAGCCAGGAAGTTTGTTGCTGTTGGTTGTCCTCCAGATGATAACATTTAAGAGAATTGACAGGTGCTAAAATAGCTTTCCTATGATCTTGGATGTGTTGGAAGCCATGAGAGTCCAGGATGTAGAGGAGTGACTGACGGAAAGCAAGAAGGCAACTACATATCGTTCTCCATTGCTCAGCTGATGCTGGGAAGCAAAAGATTGTAAGTTTGAGCAAAGCTTATGATTTTTGTTATTATCCTCAGAGAGACAGTGTGTGTGTGTGTGTGAGAGAGAGAGAGAGAGAGAGAGAAAGAGAGAGAGAGAGAAAGAGAGAGAGAGAGAAAAATAGAAAGAGAGAAATCACTGAATGCTCTACTCATTGAGCCCTCTCATTCTGCTCTTGTCCTGCTGAAGTCCATTTTCTATAGATCAGCAACACTTACCATTTAATACACCACCCACATCACAACACTTCCTCATTTAAAATTCTCCAACTGTTTTTTATTCTACTTAAATAAATTTCAAACTTGGCTTATGACTTCCTACATGATCTCTGTCCCTCTGGTATCATTACTAATTCTGCCCCTTCACATCTACTCCGTACCAATCCTGGCCTCCTGGTCCCTTTGATAGAACAACGCTTTTCTTCCTCAGGGACTTTCCATTTGCTTATTTTCTCTGCTTGGGTTTGTTTTTCTCAGCTCTCTAAACTGGTGGTTGCTGTTCATTATTAATTCATGTCTCTGCTCAAATGTCATCTGTTTAAAGGGGGCTTTTCTGACCACCCTCCATCCTAGTTACACTTTATCCACTTAAAACAGAGTGTTCTCTTCATATCACTTGTCATTATCTCAACCTCGTGCTATGAATTTATACACTTGCAAATATACTCTCTTTTCCACACTAGAATACAACTTCTGTGAAGGCAGGAAATTATTCACTGATGTATCCTCAAGAGTCCAAATACATTCCTGATTTAGAATAAATATTCAAAAAACAGGTGTGTGGTTTGTTGTAGTTGCTATGCTTGCTTGTTTGTTTTCATGAGTGACTAAAGATTAGTGATTATTTAATGGTAACTTTCAACAAAATTCTTGAAAATCCTAACATACTTTTGGACTATACATGCACAAAGTAACGTTAATTAATTTTCATATGGTTTGCAATTCATTTTCTATGAAAAAATTAAAGTTATTTTAGTTAATCAGTGACAGAAAAGAATAACCTTCCACTTGCCTACAAAATTCAAAATGTTCTCAATGCATTTATTGTCTGCCTAAGATGAGAGAGAGACTCATTGATCATCATAATCCTGCATTTCTCAAATGTCACTTAGATTTGCCAAATATCTAAAATTAAGACTTCATTTCCCTTTGCAAAACAATGATATTAAGACAGAGGCCTGCTGTTTCCCTTAAAGGTGTGTCCTTGAAAACCAGGAAAAAATGTTGACAACTCTGCTCCTAGAATACCTTGACAATTAAACCACTCAAAGAGGAGATTACAGAGAAAGCTGACTGGGGCAGCAGGATAGCTCTCTTCCTGGAAAGAAGAGGTTTGGCCAAAGTAAGAATCACAGCACATTTGCTAAGGAGGATACACTTTCTGTCCAAGGGCTCCATCAGCAATTGGCTCAGAGAAGGGAGACAGAAGGAAATTCAATATTCTAGAAAAAGAATGATGAGTTTGTCACATTTGAAAAGCTTATAGTCATGGTAGGGATTAGGTTCCAGTTTTTTTGATTATAGGAATTAAACATCTTCAGATTGAGAGAATAATTTCAAAGTCTAGCACACAAAGTACACTTTGTTTGGATAAACTCTCCAAATATATAAAAATACACCCTGGAGAAGCTGGCCCTATTAAGTGGCCAAATCTCAGTGAGGCTGTCTTTCATCATGTACACTAATTTTTGTTTACCATATATGTACCCATGATGAAAGTCACTGTCCAGGCATTGAGAATGCAGAGCTAAATAATGCCACATCCTTTTGTTCGGAAGTTCTTTTCAGAAATGATCACTAAACTGCAACACAGTAAGAACTGAAACTAAGACTTGGGCTAGTCTAAGCAACAATTGATGCATAATGAGGTGGGCACAAAACACATCCTGAAAGAGAAGATATACCAAGTTCAACTTTATAGCTTGAAGAAAAAAAAAAAATCACTGGCATGAATTGGGGCATGAATCGACAAAGGAGAAGGATATTCTGGAAAATGGGAATATGATTAGACACCCTAATGTGTCAAAGGTGTGCTGTTGGGAAACTAAAAGCCTCCATGTTGTTGCAAAATAAATTTCTAGACAGTTTACTGGAAGATGAGGACTGACTGGTAATCTTGGGTCACGTAAAATATTCCACATTTGTTGTCATTATTAAGAGAATCAGAGCCTCCAGGAAATCTGGTTCCCATCTACCGGTAACACTATATCCCAGAAAATTGTCAACTTAGTTGCATGGAAGTGGAGGTTCTTAATCTTAAAGCCAAGAAAATAGAAAGGAAACCCAGTTATTCAGTTATGGCTGCTAAAACTGGAAACAGCTGACCACAACTATGATTCAAAGGGCATACTTGCCTACTAGTATCCTGTTGGCTACCGGCAAACTGAATTCCCCACAGATCAAGCCACAGACAATGAACTCAGATTTTATGGGATAACATTTCCCAAAATTACAAGCCTTGAAAATGGGAATTTTACAATATTCCTTACCGGATGATAAAAGACAATGAGGACAGAGACTAGATTCTTTAACCAAAATTTTATAAACAGCACCAAAATCACCATACCCCGTTAACTATAGGTACTCAGGGAGTACTTTTTAAATGAATGAGTGAATCAAAAATATTCTAAATAAAATTAGTTCTAAATTGATGGGCAAGTGGGAGATAGTATGTTCTATGTCAAGAAACAAACCATGGGTAAATTCACAGAATTGATGAACAATAACTTATTGAACACATTTTGAGATCAGTATAGGTACAGTGGTCTTGGGAATTTCAGAATAAAATATGCTTGGAATAGACTCTATAGAAGAACAAGAGGTTCAGTTGGAAAAAAAGAAAGCTTGGTGCTAACATAGAGAACTCATGGGTATGGAACATAACTTTCACATATATATGACTTTTCCCCCCAACACCCTTGATACGAAGAAGATTGGTATTTCAAAGACTTAATCTTGTTCAATATTATTTTCATTTCAAAATTTCAAAAAGTTATTACCAGAATCCCTTAAATTTAAAGCATAGGATTAATACCACATGTTTAAGATAGGTAATATTATAAAATAATCCAAAATAACTCAGTGGAAAAACAAAGTACTTCTTTTTAAAATTTTTGTATTTGTTCTTTTTAGTGATACCTAACAGTAGAATTATTTTGACATATTATATGTACATGGAGTATAACTTCCTTAAACACAATTCATTCAAAATAAATTTTTAGGTGTGAGATTATTATTTAAGAACTTAAAGATTTCCTGGTGCTTTCACTTTATGTATTTACAGTTTAAGACTTTATTCTTTGAAATTAGAGATTTATCTTCTTTGGAAAAAATTGGAGTACTATTGGACATGGTGTACAAAATAATAGGAGAGAAAAATATCTCCTTGGATATAATTATTCAAGGGCAACTTTTTAAATCTTTAAATATTTTATGTACTGTGAAGATAGACATAATATTAGGAAAGATATATATGAGGCTTTTATTTTTTTATGCTATTGCACTTGTACTTTGGTAGTTTTTTAAAAGTTGTCCTGTGGCTGACTCATATCATAAGATTTAATAGTGAATTAATCATTTGTGCACCAGGGGAAGATGGCTTGATCAATATCAGAAATACAGTCTTTACTAAAGCAATGTTTTGATAAGTACACTTTGAATAAACCTCTATTATGAACTGAGTCATATTTCTTAAAACATTAAGCCAATAAACATTAGATTTGGTTTGGAATAAGAGTGATCTCAGAAACACATCTGACCAACCTAACCCAAAGTGTGCCCATCTATACATCCATATCTATGCAATAAACCCATCTAATACATTATTAACACAGGTTGAAAATAATAATGGACCAAGAATTAATTTTTTATGTGCAATATGAATCCTCAATCTTACCTCCTAAGAAGCAAATGAATTTTTTTCTAAGCCTGCTGAGTTTGGAGGCAAACTGATGATTAAAAATATATATATAATCTAATTTCAAACACTATTGGTGAGACCAAATTATTAAAATGGTTCAAACAGTAATAACTTTTTCAAATGTGTAACAAACTGGAAATAAGCACAGAAGATCATCACATTTGCACTGGTGTGCTGCTTGAGAGGGTCCTACCTTTATGACGATGTCCACTTCCCAGCAGTCCTAAAGGAGCCAACAAATATGTTGAAAGGAAGCCCAAATATTTACAACTTGGTATCTGTTTACTATACGAAGATCTTTTCTTGATAAAAATTTGTGCTTAGTATCTTTTAGTATTTGGCAACCTTCATCTCCATTCTTTAGCCACAAGAAATGGGGGGGGGGGTGTAATATGCTAGAAATCACCACAACTGGGATGCTTCTTGAATTAGAGTCAGTTCATGCTTTGCTCATTGAACCAAAAATTATCTCCATTGTTCAAATAGAACACACACACACACACACACACACACACACACACACAGAAAACTCTTTATATGCATACATAAATAATTTTGAAGGACAGCTCACAGTATCTCCAAGCACAAACTATAGAAGGTTTCTTACACAGCAGCAAAGACTGCAAGATGCATGAGGCAAAGCTCTCCCTTCATCTGTGCTTTAAGGAATACATGGAATAAAAGAGGCCCTGGATAGGACTCAATGAGTATCAAATGTTTTTTCATTTGGATATAAAGAGCTGAAAAGCCAAAAAAGTGCATTGATTTTTCTCCATCTTTGCTAAGCCTATTTCACATAACCTAACACTCTTTTCAGGGGAGTTCAGTTATCTTAGAAGAAACATTCAAGGATTTTGTAAAAAAATAGAATTCTGACAGTTTGTGGTGTCAAGTGTGGAAATTTCTTATTTTGTCATAAACATCGTGTATGGTTAAAGTGCTTTTATTTCTGGGAGTGCCTTAATACTTAATTTCAAAGTAGCTCTATCACTTGCTAGCTATATAATCTTAGGTGAGTGACATATTGTCTTCTTGACCAAACTCTATCCAGGATCTTGTGGGCCTTTTTCCTAACTAGGCCTCACCATTGCCCTATAAAAGCTTTAAAAGTACTAACATAGTTTCTGACAGTTCAGGGCCACACCTCTAATATGACCCTAGTTCCCCTTAAAGTGCCTGCCAGAGAAAACTTAGGCTGCCAAAAATCCCTGTTGATTTCAGCCAACTCCTGAGGATAGGGCTCTGTCTCCAGTCAATAGAATGGAGGAGGGAATCCTAACCTTGAAAGTTGACAGCCAGCAGACACAATTAGCATAATCCCACTTACACTGACTAACCTTTTGTAATTTTTCAGTTCCCTGAGTCTACTGAGGCTCCATTTACCCCCTCCTTATTTCCTCATTCTCCCTTTAAATCAATCAGTTGCCTCTGTCCAAATAGACGATGAGTTCGGTTCACAGGGAACTCTTCCCTATCACTGACTAAAATCTGTTCTTACCACTTTAATCAAAGCCCAGCCTTGTTTATCTTTGAGACAAACTACCACTTAATATTTTAGATCCTCTACTTCCTCATCAGTAAAATGTACATCCTAATTATTAGTATCTATCTTTATACAATTGGTGAGAGGATAAAAAGTATGTGGCATATATTTTCTCTGTTTTGAAAAAATAATTAATTCCTTTTCAATTCTGTGGTGGTAAATTTTATCTGAGCATTTGAAACATGAATTTCCATAAAACCAGACAGTAAGAAGTATGTCCAACTGGCTTTCAGTCACCTAGACAACATACTACATGCCATTGATTCAAATGCACTTAGATCATCCCGAATGTATTTTCCTATTTTCTCAGTAATGAAGTAAATGCTGGTCTCTCATTTTTTCTGTCTTATGCATGGTCATGGTACTACATTTTCAAGTTTTACATTCCAGGTCTGATACATGTGCCTTTCTTTCTTTAACAGCAGAATAAATATTCAGAAGCCAGAAAGCATGACTCACCTGAGAGAATCCAAACAGGATGATCACAGAGATGATCACAGGTCATAAATGTGTTCTGAACCCTGAGTGGTCCAGTGAACTATTGGCTAGAATGAATGAGCTAGCTTTGCCTCCCTTAAATATTGACTGCCTCACAGCTGACAGCTCAAATAGCTATGGTCAACATGAGCTGTCCCATGCAATTGCTCTGGTGAGATATGCACTCATGGCTTACTCCTGACTCCCTTCTTTTCCCATATGGCTGACTCTATACATTAGTTTTGATTTCCATTTTTGGAGTCTTAAATTTTATTTTCAAATTGTACTTCCCCTCTCTTTTCTACCAAAATTCTTATTCTGCATTCGGCATGGTGTGCACTGCTTATGCTGATACTTTCTGTGCACTGGTAGGAGAGACTCCCTTTGACAGCCTGAAAATTCTGACTTGTTGACTTCCCTTCCAGAAACTGAGATGGGAATGAGTGGGGTCCCATGATGTCCAGAACATTTGGCAATAGTCTTGAGCTCAGATAATAAGAGGGGAAAAGGGGGAGAAAATAGAAGTATAGGTAAGTGTATAATTGCTGCACATACTTACAGAAGAGTGAGAAGCTCTAATGGTCTGACTCCCCAAAATATGTAATCATGAGAAAAATATAATACAGGAGTCTCCCTTTTCAGTGCTCTTTTTATGTTTAAAGAAAAGTTCAACTTTGATTGTATTATATTTTTTGTATTCCATAGGGTTGATAGAAGTTTAGAGACCAGAGGAATAATTACTCAGAAAGAAAAATTGGACCTCACTTATAAATAGGTTTGAAAATTAGTTTGTAAACAGTATTAGGGTAAAGATTCACTGGATCTTATATTTTAACTATCTTATGACTTTCAATTTATGTACTTGATGTCTTTTACCATTTACTTGGAATTTTTCCATTATTTTCATTGTTCTCATAGTTTTCAATATACAGATTTTCTACCTCCTTGATTAAATATTAAATAAAATATTTATTGCTGAATATTTTATTCTTTTTGATGGTATTATAAATAGGATTATTTCCTTGATTTCTTTTTCACATAATTTATTGTTATTGATAGAAACAGTGTATTTTTATATATTGATTCTATATCCTACAACTTTACTGAATTCATTGGTTCTAGCCATTTTTTATGAGATTTTTTTAGTTTTCTGTATAAGATCCTGTCTGTAAATAGAGACAAGCTAACTCCTTTCTTTTCAATTTGTACGTATCTTATTTCTTTTTCTTGTCTAATTAGTCTAGCTAGGACTTCCAGTACTTTATTGAATAGAAATGGTCAAAGAGGGAATCTTTGTTCCTGATCTTAGAGGAAACATTTTCAGCTTTTCACCATTGTGAGTAATGTTAACTATGGGATTGTCAAATATGCTTTTTATTACACTGAGGTAAATTCCTTCTGTATCAAAACTGTTGTAACTTTTGTATCATGAAACAGGGTTGAATTGTGTCAAATGTTATTTGAATCTAGTAAGCTGATAATGTTATTTTTATCTTTCATTCATTGGTGCATACATTGATTTCCATACGTTGAGTCATCCTTGCACACCAGAGATAAATTTCACTTTATCATTGTGTATGGTCCTGTAATGCTCTAATGGATTTTGTTTTTTGGTATATGCTGAGGATTTTTGCATCTGTGTTCATCAGGGAAATCATTCTGTAATTTTCTTTCTTTGGTGTCTTTATCTGCCTTTGGTATGAAAATAATGGTGGCCCTGTAAAATTAGTTTGGAAATGTTTGCTTCCCTCCAGTTCCTTAAATGTTTAGGAGAAGTCAGCTGTGAAGTCATCAGGTATTGGTAGTCTTTTCTTTGATAGGAGAGTTTAGATGACTGCTCAATCTTACTTGTAATCGGCCCTTTTAAATTTTCTATTTTTTCATGATTCCTTCTTGGTTGGTAGTATGTTTCAAGAATTTCTCCATCTTTTCTAGATTATCCAATTACTGTTCTATAATTGTGCACAGCAGTCTCTTATTAGCCTTTGTATTTTTGTGATATTTATTGTTATGTCTTCTCTTTCTATGCTGATTTTATTTATTTGAGTCTTCTCCCCCACCTCTATTTTTTCCTTCATCTAGCTAATGGTTCTTCATCTATTTTGTTGTTCTTTTCAAAAACACAATTTGAATTTTTTTTCATTTTAAAAATGATCTTTCTAGTTTCTGTAACGTTTATTAATGTTCTAATCTCAATTCTTCCTTCTACTAGATTTGACCTTAGTTTCTCATTTTCTTTTTCCTTCAGGTATATCATTAGGTTGTTTATTTGCACTAATTAATATGAAATTCTGTTTTAGCATCATTTTGGTCACAGAAGATATTAGATTATTTCAGTCCTTTAAATTTGTTAAGAATTGTTTTGTAACCTAACATTTGATCTAATCTTGAGAATGTTTTGTACTACAGAAGAATGTATGTTCTGCTGCTGAGAGATAGAATGTTTTGTATGTTTCTGTTAGTTCCATTTGCTCTACAGTTCTAAGTCTGCTGTTTCACTATTGATTTTCTGTCTGGTAGTCTATCCACAGCCAGCCAAGAATCCCATACCCAGCAAAACTTTCCTTTAGAAATAGATGAAGACATTCCCAGACAAATGAAAGCTAAGACAACTCATCACCACTACAACTGCCTTGAGAAATGCTATAGGAAATTCTTACAATTGAAACAAAAGGACAGTAACTAATAGCATGAAGAGTATATAGCTCACTGATAAGTATATAGTCAAACTTAGAATACTCTGATACTATAATGGGTGCATATAAATCACTTTTAACTCTTGTATGAGCATTAGAAGAAGGTATTAAAATAACTATAGCATTATTAATTCATTAATGGATACACAAAATTTAAAAATGTGAAGTAGGACATTAATATAGAAAAACATATGGGGAAAAGTAGAAATAAAAATATTGAAGCCAGGCTCGGCGCTGCACTTTTGTAATCCCAGCGGCTCGGGAAGCTAAGGCAGGAGGACCATGAGTTCAAAGCCACCCTCAGCAACAGTGAGGCACTAAGCAACTCAATGAGACCCTGCCTCTAAATAAGATACAAAATTGGGTTGGGAATGTGGCTCAGTTACGTGCACCTGAATTCAATCCCTGATATATATATATATATCTATATATACATATAGATATATATGATATATGATATATATCTATATATATAGATGTACATATATATATAGATATATATAGATAGATATACTTTTTTGCAAATAAAGTGAAGTTATCATTTTAATAGAATATTATAAACATGACATAGTATGTATAAACTCCATGGTAACTATAAAGAAGAAATCTCTAGCAGATAAAAATTTTTTTAAAAAAGGAATCAAAGTATATCACTACAAAAATTCAAGAAATCACAAAGGAAAACAGCAAAATTGGAAGAAATGAAAAACATAACTACAAAATTATAACTAAACAATTAAGAAATAGTAATAGGAAACCCTTACATATCAATAATTACTTTAAATATAAATGGGTCACAAGGGCAAATTCTCCAATAAAAAGTTAGAGTGTCTCCATAGTGGATTTTTGTGTATGTGTTTTTTTGGTTTGATTTTGTTTTAGCAAGATTCAACAGTTTGCTGCCTACAGGAAACCTACTTTAGCCTTAAGGACATGCATAAACTGAAAACAACAGGATGTAAAAACATTTGATACAAATGATAACCAAGAAAGCAGGAGTAATTCTATTTATAATCAGATGAATAGATTTCACTGAAAATCTTTCATAAGAGACAAAGAGGATCACTATATGTTTTTAAAGGGAGATATCCAGCATAAGATAACTGAAAACATATAGGTGCCTAATAATTGGAGCAACTACATAAATAAAACAATATTAACAGAACTGAGGGGAAGTGAATAACAATACAATAATAGCAGAGGACTTCAATATCCCATTTTCAACTCGTAGTTTCTTCTTAATGCCCCTCTTTTCATTCGTACACCATTCCATCGTGCTAGTAACTAGAAAGTACTCTTGTGATGCCGTAAGGAGTATGACATTGATTTTGAAGGTTCAATCAACAATCTCAGCTTAGATTCAAGCACTTTTCAAACTTTAAAATATATTACAAAATTAAACAGAGAATCTAACAATGGCATAGTAAAGTCATTGTGCGTTAACTGATGGTCTCTCAAATAGCTCAAAGGATTAGAAACTATAAATTATTCCTCATCATGCCTCAATTTATTAATTTCTCTAAATAAATTATACTTTTTATCTGAGCTAACTAAAATGGCCACTTTAGGTTGTTCACTTGTAAATCTGAATGCATACATCGCAATTAGTTTAATAATTAATGAGATATTTGTTTCATGTTAAAGAAGTTCAATAAATTTTTATGAAAAATAAATCTTATTTTTAGTAAAAATTTGTGATGATATGTTATTTCATACTGAAGAGATGAAAAATGACATCTAGTGAGCCAAGTATAGTCACATAAAATCAAAAAGTACCAGAACTGAATCATATTTTTTAAATACATCCTAAAATTAATAAAAAGAAATCAAGATAGAGTGAAGAATTTTAGTAATTTGTAAAATAATCAAAGATTTAGGATTGGAAATATACTTAATATATTCAGTGGAAAATGACAATGAATTCTATAAGATGTTTAGCACTATTACACTATTTATATTGGAAATCCACTTCTTCTACTAAAGTATAACTTAACTTCTTATTCCATATTAAGTAAAATCTAATTCCATGACTAGATTTATTATCTATTTGAAACCCAAGTTGCTTAACCCATTTTCCCATAATTAGATTTTTTAAAATGTAAAAAAAAAATTTACTTGAAAGAAAATTTAGAAAATCAATATAAGCAAAAAGAGGAAAACATTAATCATAGAATTCACCACCATTTTTATACTACTAAAAACTAGGCTCTTTTCTATTTATGTTTTAACGTTTTTCTTACCATATTCCCTTTTAAAACATAGTATCTACCAAGAAGATTTCCATGTTTTAAATATCTGCCTAAACCATAATAATGAACAGGTATTATTTTATGCTGAGAAGTATTGACATACTTACTGCTAAATTGATCCCCAACTGGGGGGAGAGCTATATATTTCCAAAGTTGTAGTCTATAAGAAAGTGATGCTCTTGTGTCTTGATTGCTATGATTTACTTAAGAAAAATGATCAAAAGAGAAAAGTTAATCACATTATTAATACATCAATACATTTTATTAAACTTCACTAAATCACTTTACAAATAGATTTTGTATTTTTCAAGGAAGGTAAGATCATTTCCTAGTTTTCTGCCTTTCTTGAGTATTACTGTCATTTTTAAAACTGATAAATTCCTATGTAAAATATAGCATCCAATCTTTCTTCTGATCTGTTTCTTTCATTATTGAGGATATTTATATATACTTATTTTATGTCTGTATATGTACTTATTTTCAAATTAACTTTTTCCTTCAATTTTGTTTATTTTTCTGATAAGTATATATGATTTGTTATGTATATACATTATGATACTGAAAAGTTGCCCACTGTATATTTTTATTTGAACATTCTTTTTATTTTTTTAATTCACAAATAATAATTACACATACATATGGGATATAATGTGAGGATTTGTGTGTGTGTGTGGAGGGGTGTATATGTGTGTGGCTAGGGATTGAACCTGGGCCTTGCACATGCTAACTACTGAGTTATAACCTCAATCCCATAAATAAGGCTTCACTGATACATTAACATATCATTCAATGATCAAATCTGAGTAATTAACATATCCATCATCTAAAACATTTATCTATTATTTCTTTGTGGTTGGAACATTCAAAATCCTGCCTTCTACCTATTTTGAAATATGCAACCTGTCTTTGTTAACTATAGTCACTCTATTATGCAATGGAACACCAGGATTTATTCTAATTGTAATTTTCTACCTGCGGACAAATTTCTCTCCATCACTTCCTTCTTCCTACCATTCCTGGTCTAAGGTAACCACTATTCTATTCTCTATTATTATGGGATTCACTTTTTTACATTCTACAAATGAGTCAAATCGTGTGATATTTGTCTTTCTGTGTCTAGCTTATTTCACTTAACAATGTCTACCAGGATTTATCCAAACTGTTTCAAATGACAGGATTTTCTTCTATTTTAAGGCCAAACAGTATTCCATTGTGTATATATACCACATTTTTCTTTATTCAGATGCCCATCAATAGACATTTGGGTTGATTCCATATTTTGGTTATTGTGACTATTGCAATAAACATTGGAGTGTAGATATCTTTTCAACATACTAATTTTATTTCCTTTGGATATGTAACTAGTTAGTGGCATTACTGGGTTATATGGCAAATTCTATTTTTAAATTTTTGAAGAATCTCCATAGTGTTTTCCAAAATGGCTGTACCACTTTACATTCCCATCAACAGTGTGCAAGGGTTACCTTTTCCCCATATCCTTGGCAGCTATCATTTATTCTTTTTGATAATAGCCATTTTACTTGGAGTTTCATCTTTGTTCTTAGTTCTATCTTTTGGAGTTCTCTTTGTTTTAATTTACATTTCTTTGATTAGTGAGAGTGTTTGACCTAATTGTTTTTATGCAATTGTATATGTACTCATTTTCAAATTAATTTTTTCTTTCCATTAGTTGATTTTTTTCTGTACCAAATTTGTATGATTTGTAATGCATGTAAATTGTACTGATATTGAAAAGTTGTCTGTTGTATGTTATTTTTCTTGGGGGGAGTACCAGGGATTGAATTCAGGGGCACTCAACCACTGAGCCACATCCCCAGCCCCATTTTGTATTTTATTTAAATACAGGATCTCACTGAGTTGCTTAGCACCTCACAGTTGCTGAGGTTGGCTTTGAACTCACAATCCTCCTGCTTCAGCCTCCTGAGCGACTAGGATTATAGGTGTGTGCCACCGCACCTGGCTGAATGTTCTGAAGTATAATTTCCCATGCTTTGTTGTCTTTGTACACATTTGAAAATATTTTAAGTATAGAAACATAAGTTCATTTTACATAGCCAGTTCTGCTTCTGTTTTCTTATAGCATGTCTACCTTTAATTCATACATGAAAAGCCATTCCTTAACCCACCCAAGATATTAAAATTCCATTTTTTTCTACTGTGTTTAATATTCCCTGATAAATATTTAAATTCTTACCTATGAAAATTTTGGAGTGAATTTTATTCTCTGTTTTAAAAATTATTTATCATTTTTCTAATACTATATTAAAATCGTATGTCCCCATGATTTGAAACACATAATACAAGCTTTTCATTAAAGTGCATTTGATTTTATACCTGTGTGTGTGTGTTACTGGGGTTGACCCCAGGTGTGCTCTGCCACTGAAATACATACCCAGTCCTTTGTATCTTTGTTTTTGAAACAGGGTTTCACTTGACAGCAGAGGTTGGTCTCAAATTTGTGATCCTCCTGTATAAACTTTGCAAGATGCTGGGATTATAGGTGAGCATCACAACAGCCAGCCCATTTCCTACTTCTAAAATGTATTCCTTTGCTCTATTAATGCCAGATATGTATAGTTTTGTTTTGTTTGTTTGTTGTTTTTATTTTTTGATAATCCTTCCCAATTCTCTTTTTCAAAGTTTGATGCTTTTTTGCATTTTTTAAATTTAGGTACATTTGAAAGTTACACTAATACATTTAGCAATTCACTTTGTGGATATATTGTTTAAAATCTGTCTTATGAGTTTTTTCCCAAATGAAAATTTGAATTCTTGCTCTAGGAAAAAGCAAGAAGTCATAAATGTATGCTATTGAAGATATAATGCCCATACTAACTTCTGACCTCTGATTTAGTGAGTCTAGAATAATCCAGGTCTTGTTCTTTTAGTCTGGTTGATGCCAATAATCTACCTAGTCAATGATACCTGTATTTAGGAAAACCTTTGGTAATTTACTAATTACAAAACTGTCTAAGAAGATAAAAGATGAGCATTTACTCAGTGAAAAAATTTAATACAAGTAATTTACCAATGGCTTCATCAAATAAAATTCAAACACAGTATTTTAATCATTGATTCCCTACTTACAGTATGTGTGTCGAAGCACATGTGACTTGTCTTACATAAAGGATTTGCAACTGTTGAACTACACATACATTTTATGATTATGAGAATAACTGATCATTCTGTACTTCCAAAAGAAATAATTGCTACAACCATGAAATTATATATGTTCTTCCTGGGTTATTTTGAAATGTTTAATCCCTAAATTATTCCGATACAATTTTTGCTCTGTATTCTCACTGAAATTAGTTCTTAATATTAAAAAAATAACATTAGATAAAAATAAAGTTGGGGAACCCTATGTCATTCTGCTGAAAGTTACTTTTAAACAAATTTCATACTTGCAGATGCACTCACAAGTAGGTTGAACCAACTTCATCTCAAGAGTTTTAACCAATGCCAAATGTCTTATTTTGTAGCTATTTAAAAGGTAATATAAAGCTATTTTCTTGCTATAGATATTGAATTCAGGAACCACTAAGTTCCACTACACTGAAGTTGTGTTATCACTTGGTAAAACTCATTCAGCTCCATCATTCCAGTAAAGATATGACAAGGCTGTTTATCAGTAGGTAATAAGACAGATAATTTAACTGTACAAGCTCTAATTGGTCTAATTCACTAACTGACCTCTCACCACTTGATTCACTAGTACAATTGAGCTCTGATAAAGCCTTTAATTGTAAATTGCACACAGCTGTGAGCTGCTTCTCACGCTGGCACAAAAACACTATCATCGACTGTTTCATCTCTGCGACCTGCTAATTTGGAGCATATGTAACTGTTTTTAATGCTGAAGGCTTGACATACCACAAACAGCAGATGTTGCAGCTGCCCCTGAGACGCTTTATTTAATTCAATTACGTCTTTTGGAGATATGTAAAAAAGCTAGGCAAGATGAGAGAGGGCAGGAGAATGTTAAAAATGGAGCCCCTGGTTGAGGCCCAGGTGGCTCGATAGGCAAATGATTGGGTGAATGTCTAAATGATCTTTTTAATTGAGTAGACTGACGGCTAATCAGGGTCATGAAGTGTTATCACACTGATGAGCTGAGTGGAGCCCTGGGCTGCTCTGCAATTAATGCCGCTTTTGTGAAAGGAGAAAAAAGAAAGATAATGTATACCATCTGGCAATTGTTTATGATAAAAGCAGCAGTTTGCTGCAAATTCAAGTTAAATGCTATTCATAACATTATTTTTGCTGCTGCTGAGGGCAAGGACACGAATCCCAGGCCTTTGTCTGACTTCTCATTCTCCTTCTCAACCAAAACATTCATTTTCTTTCACGTGTGTTATTATTAATTACTTGGCTGCTTGCTAATGTATGGCCTGAATGATTCTCTGTTTGATATGCCAATTAAAAGCCCAGCATATACTTCTTGGATTCTACTTCAAGTTTCATGCCAATGTATCTGATTACAACAAAACAAAGCAAGGCTAAAGTCACAGCCAAAAACCAGAGAAACAAGTCAGATTTTCTTTTTGTCCTACAAAGCTTTTCTCTGGCATCCCTAGGATTAAAAAGAAGTGGGCTGGAGTTTTTAACAGTGACAAAATGTCTGCATGAAGTGATTTTCCTCCCTGCCTAAAGAGACCAGCATGTGCAAACTTTAAAGGAGATAGAGACTATGCAAATAATGCCCATTTTTTTCACTCTGTATTACTTAAGAAATATATAAATGAGAAGAATATCATCAAGATTCATATAAGAATACATTTAAAATGGTTCAGTTGTTAATATGAGTTTATACAGGATTTTCAGACATAGATATATATCTTTAAAAAGTATTCTTTCCTGCTGAAATCATTGACAAGACCAAAAATGATTAGGCAAAGAAATCTCTAGTAAAATCTTAGAAAACCTCAACTATAATTTAGGAAAGAAAGAAAAAGACCATTTTAAACAAAGACAAGACTGTTGTATAGCACTCACTTTTAGTTGTCAAAGAATACAAGAGCACACATACTCAGGAGTATAAAGTGAGAAAATAAAACACAACCCAAAATCAATGGATTAACTTTGCAGCCATAAAACGGATGAAGAATCCAAAGATATATATGGTTTATGCAGCCAGATTCTGTCATTTTGAACTTTTTTTTTTTTTTTTTTTTTTTGGTTATTGCCATGATTTGGATAAGAGGTGTCCCTCAAAATCTCCTGTTAATGCAGGAATATTCAGAGGTGAAGTGACTGGATTATGAGAACTGAAACATGATCAGTTTATCCTATTTTGCTTGGACTGCCTGAGTGTTAACTATAGGCAGGTACATGGGGCTGGGAAGTGAAAGTTGCTGGAGAAGTTGGGTCATTGAGGCTGTGCCTTAGAAGGGTTTCTCTTCCATGCTTCACCTTCACTTGTCTGTCTCTGCTTCCTGACCTCATCATGAGCAGAGCAGCTTTCCTCCATTGGGCCCTTCTGCCATGATGTGCTTCCTCCACTTGGGCTCAGAACAATGGAGTTAGCCATCTATGGACTGAGACTTCTGAACCTATGAGCCCCAAATAAACTTTTCCTCCTCTTAAGTTCTTGTCAGGTATTTTGATCACAGCGATGCAAAAGCTAATGAAAACATTTAGCTTAGATGCAACTGAGATGAATATTGGCTTTAACTACGATCTAGTCAAGAAAAGAAAGGGTTGAAGTACCCAGCCAGAATCTACTTTCAGAAAGACAAAGATCTCATCACATATGATTTACCAAGCATTTATGAAAGTGCACTGCCTCCTGGCTTCCTGGCCTCTTCACTGAGCAATAGGACACAGAAATGGCCATGAAGGAAGCTAAAGCCTGACAAAGTTGGGTACATGAGCAACACTGACCACGGAGTGCCATGGAACTCACAGGTGGAACACCCAAACCAGACCTTTGAAAAATAAGGGGTGACTGGAAAGCCCTTCTGGAGGAGGTAACATCAAGTTGAGTGATTATCAATCATTAGGTTCTGCTTGGGATTTCACTATTCAGAAGATGTGAGAAATTGAAGAAAAAAGATAGTTAGAAAATAAATGTAATGTGTATGACAGGAAGGTCCTCTTGGGGCAGCCCTAGAGAGACTTGATACTTATTTGCTGAATGAACAAGTGAATACATTTATATAAACACGATGTGCATGTGATTAATCAGAGAAGTGTTTATATCCACTGTCCTCACCAACTTACAGAGCCTGGTCTTCCAAAGCAATGAAAAAGAAAGAGCATTATTGAGCATAATTACAACACAAAATCATTACAGATATGCAGTAAGATTTGTCCCTATGTGAGTCAATTTTTGTCACCTCCTCGAAAGCAAAAATGTTTATATGTTTTTCCATCTCTCAGATAGCTTCTTAAATGCTGTCCATATTAAGATGGTAAATATGTGATTATTCCCTGCACCATATTCACAGAAAATTTAGGTGACCACTGTGTGGCCATGTAGCAACTGTTGCATCAGGTGAAGGGTTTTTATGTGATTAGCACCTATGAAGGGGAAAAGGAATATGGGACAACAACAACAAAATCAAACACTAGTCTCAAAGTTACTACTACTGTAGTAGTGATTTTACTACTGCTATAGTAAAACATTTTTAGAAGAATGTCTGTCTAGTGAGACTAGGCAAGAAAAGAATACATGCACACATGCATGCACTCTGTCTGGAGAAAACCAAAAGTCATTTTGATTTGAAAGAAGCACTTCCATGTTATACAGAGAAAATAAATGAATACTGAATACAATTTCCTTCCAGTAAAAGCAAGTTGAACAGGTCTCAACTTTTAGTAACAAGAGTCAAGTGGTAGACTTAGAGCACTTCTTATAGCCTAGGATTGGAAAGAGAAGAAAAATGAAATAAAGGGTTTCAGGGTTGGAAGCCAACTCCTATTACCTGGAATTATGAAACACTAGTGCATTTCAAATCTTTGGAGGGAGCATAATATTAATTCTAACAATAACCAGCAATGAATAAGTCCTTGTTATTTTCCAATGACGTTGCTGAATGCTTTACATGCATTATCTTGTTTGATCTTTAAACCAGCCTGCCAAGTGGGTGTTATTATCACTATATTTCTTCTACAGAAACAGGGACACAGGAAGGTCCTAGACCTAAGTCAGATTTATAAAGTTATTAAGGGAAGGAGCCTGAATTTAAACCAATTTCTGACTCCAAAAACCCATGCTTTACCACTGATACTGGAAAGAGATCAGGGAGAACAGAATCATTCTTGAGCTAAAAGCTGTTTCTGTTAATTTCCTATTGGCCTAAATAGTATTTCTAAAATTATTTTAGTGGTGTGTATTTTGTAATGTTCTTTAAATAAAATTTTAACAATTCTTTTAGACTAATCATATATTTTTTAACTTAATACAGAAAATAGGTTTGCTCAGGCTCCAAAACTTCCAAAATAAGGAAATTTGAACACTGATCAAGGTATTTAACCTCATCAGGAGCTAAAAGAAAGGTATTGTGTGTTTCTCTTTCTTTCTTTAAAAAAATCATTTGTGGGTCTAATGGAATAATTAGTCTTGCATTGACAAAACCAAGTAATTTTATCTACCTTTTCTCATATCATTACATATTTATTAAATACCTATTGTATATTAGCATCAAAGAGTACAAGGAAACAAATGAAGAATTTTTCCCTATTCTCAAGGAGATTCCGGTATCATTTAGGATACAGATCAATGAAGGAATAACAATAATACAAAGATAACCAGTATCTCCTGCCTAAACTCATTTGAAAATCTGGTGAACATCTGATTCTCACATAATCTGATCAGGCTGCTCCAGCAAAGTTCTTAAGCACTGCCTGAGAAAATGTCTGAGCTGTGTTCAAAATGAGCATTTAGCAAGGAAGGAAACATCTATGGAGGTGGATGCTGGGGACCAGTCCCAGAAAAACTTCCAAAAGCCAGTAAGAGACCAACAGCCAACCCAATTAGGTTCTGTGTAGAAAAAGTACATGGAAACAGATTTCATAAATCTCAAGATCAGTCAACCAAGTGATAGAATGAGGGAGGAAATAGAAGGGTAGAATTTACACAACATTTTAATGTTATAGTTCACTGCAGAGCATTGACAAGGGAGCTAAGTACTATTACAATGATATTTCACAAAACAATGGAGACTCTATGAGAAAATCATCTACATTAGGATCCAATGACAAGAAGGCTCTTCCTACCCTTAAATCACTTTCTTGGCATTATTAATCTTGATTGGTAGGATGAAAGCCAAGTACATTACATTTAAACACTACAGCGTCTCTCTCTTTTAAATATATACAGATGTGTGTGTATATATGTATATGTTTTCTTAACCTTTGCAAAAATTTGAGGTATTTCTTTATGGATCATACCTCTTTGCTCACACTGAATGTTATCAGACTCAAGACTCCACTGTGGAATAATTGTATGAATAGACCAGGAAGTAGGTGATTATTTTTAGGCTATATGATATACAGAGCATCCTGGCACTCCAAAAGAAGATGAAAAAGAAGAGCCATGCTAGTGGGAATTAAGCCCAAATGGAAGGTGGGTTTCAGGCTGATCTTTGAAAGCTAGTAGCACAGTGAAGAAAAATAAAGGGCTTTAGATTCTTCTACCTAAGCACACACTGGTTCTGCTACATACATGCTGGGTAACCTTGGACTAATTACCAAACCTACTTTGTCACAATTTCATGTGACAAAAAAATGAAATACCTACCTCATAAAGTTGTTTCAAGGATCAAAAGTGCTGAGCACTAAATCTCTTGGCATTTTGCATGGTCAATGGTAAACACTCCATAAAGTTAGTTAGTGTTTTTTCCTTACAAGAATTAACAGAAAGAAAGAGACTAGTTCAGGTGGCATACATTATATGTGTACAATTGTTAAGGTGAAATGAGAATATGATTTAGTAAGGGGCAGAGAGAGAGAGTAGGGCAACTACACTGAAATTAAGGTACGTATTCTGAGACTATGTCCTAGAGTGATTTTAAAGTCATAGAAGTGCCAGTAACAATGAGGGAGCCACCATCAGCTCTTGAGTAGAACAGCACCATGCAGAGAAATAGAAGTTCAATCATAAAACATGTATTGACAGCATATAGAGAGATAAGTGGAAGCTACCTGGGTAGGTAGGAAAATTAGAAGTTTGAAGAGATTTGGGTATAGAAACAACTAAGTGAGGATTTATCATCAACATTTTAAATCCCTGAAATATTTTCCAAATGTGTTCCTTACAATGTACCAGAGAGACAAAATTGCCCTTAGTTGACCAGGAATCCAGGTCATCATGCTTGCTACAAGTGATATTACAGTACCTATGCTTATATATCTAGGATATCAGTAATTACCAACAGTAAGCATCTTGATGATAAGGAGACCATTCAGGCCAAAATATACCAAGGAAATAAGAGTAAAGATAAAGGAAAGAAAAAAGGATTAAACATTAGGTGTAATTAGTTGAGAGATGCAAGGAATGAGAACCATCAAAGCAGGGTTAGTCACAAGAAAGAAAAAACAGTAGAACAATCTCTACGCATTTTCAAAGAAATAAAGAATTATTTAAAGATGGAAGGGAAGATGAAACTCAGATGCAGCAAATATGTAAAAGCAGTATAGGAACCAAAAGATAATTGTATATTCAAATAATAGAGGGAACTATTAAATTTTCAGAGAATTGTCAGTAAATAAGAAGCCATGAAGGCTATTAGAAAAGAGATATTTAATGAGACTGATTCGTGATGTTGTTTAAAGGCTACCCTTGTCAGTAGTTCCTTTTTCCTGAAACAATTCTTAGAAAGACCTGAGTGTCCTCCTTTCCTATTGTGTTTCAATCTCTCAATTCTCTGTCCCATTTTGGCAAAGAAGCAAGACTGTACAATCCCAAGGCCAGAGGTCATGTTTATTCATTACACCTGGAGCATATACAAGGTACTCAATCTGATTAATGAATTGACCAAAAGGAAATCTCAGCATAAAAAAATTCTTATGAACTTCCATATACCATTTATCATTATGAAGATGACTATTCACATTGATCATGGGAAATCTGCCAAACTGTAACAATGAAAATTTTGTCTTTAATGTACAGTCCATACACCTACTATAATTATATGGGAAATAAATGTGGACAATATGTTTTCCAGATGTTGGGAAAGCAGAGTTCTTGTCAAGGATGAACGTCAGACCACAGAATTTGCTCGTTTCTGTTCCTCGCTGACTCACTAACTCCCCAAGGATAAAATTTTACTAATGCTGTCTGTCCCTCAGGAACCAGGAAAGCCTTACATATTTAATCATTCCCTTAAATGGAAACACAAAGATAATACAGCATAGAATTTTTCTATAATTGTGATATAACTGTGAAAATAAAAAGTAAGTGTCCTATCAAGAATGTGTCTTCCTATTCCCAGAGAGACCCCACATTGCAGTAGCAGCTACACCCAATGGTGGAAGAGCAAGGGCTAAGAGAAACTCAGTAAGACAGGTTCCACTTTCTCCTGCCACAGGCGCTCCCACTTTCTCATACCCATATCCTTGTGGCCATTGTGTTTGGTCAGTCATGGGACTTGTTTGGCCAATGAGATATCAACAAACATGATATAGGCAGAGGTTGACATGTTTGAGCTTGCTTTATCAGAATCCTGCCAATTCCCTGATGAAGAAATGTGGCTAGCCTTCTTGAACATGAAAGCCTTGTTTGTGTGCATGTCTAACATATATCATGAAATTATGTAGAACCCAGACAAGCCACAGGTTTTTGAGAAGTTATTATTATTATTATTATTATTTTTGCTGTTTTTAGACTACCAAATGTTGAGAAGATCTATTGACCAACAACGGACGGCCACAAGAAGAGATTCCTCACTGATGGTAATATTCGATAACTCCAGCTATTCAGACTGAAAACTTTCAGTGGGTACATGTGTGTTTTAGATAGCTATTTTGCTGCTGTGACTAAATGACCTGACCAGCACAATTACAGAGGAGGAAAGGTTTATTTGAGGGCTCACAGATTCAGAGGTCTTAGTCCATAGAAGGCTGGCTCCATTCCTCAGGGCTTGAGGTGAGGCAGAACATCATGGTAGAAGAGCATGGAAGAGGGAAGCAGCTTGCATCATCAGGAAGCAGAGAGAGAGAGAGAGAGAGAGAGAGAGAGAGAGAGAGAGAGAGAGACTCCACTCTCCAGACACAAAATCTATACCCCAGAGCCACGCCCCAATTCCAACTTCCTCCACTTCAGTTAATTCCACTGGGAATTAATTCACTGATTGGGTTCAGACTCTTACAACCCAATCATTTCTGCTCTGAACCTTCCTGCATTGTCTCACATGTGAGCTTTTGGGGGACACCTCATATCCAAACCATAACAAAATGTGTCTCTTCTTTTCCCATAAAATAGTTGTTCAGATGAACTCTTTCTTAAGAAGAGCCACAGTGAAATTCTACAATGTTTCAGTAATGTTTCAATCCTCTACTCATTTGAGATATTTTCCAAAATCAATTGTTTTATGTCAAATATTTCTCTAGGCATTGTGAAAACAAGAGTGAATTAAATTTTATGCTTTTGTTTAGGAGGCAGACATTTAAAAAATGAGCAAATATGTGAACATGATTATTTATGATGGTATTGTCACAAAGGAAATGAAACAAAGCAACTAAATGTGGGGTGGCTGGGGAATGAGGGAGGGCTGGATAAGGAAGTGTGGTCAGGGGAGATGGTTTTGAAGAGTCAACTTTTAACTTTAGATCTGTATGATGAGATTGGAGCTAGCAGTAAGATCATCAGGTAGGTGTGCAATTCATTAAGAGGAACCAGTAAGAGCAGAAGCCAGGAGGGGAATGAACAATGTGATCTGTGCAAAAAAAGGATATTAGTGTATCAGCTAGAGAAAATGAGTCATAGGAGTACTGGATGAAATGAGGTAAAAAGAGGTAGGCAGCAACCAGTTTGCATGAGTTTTCATGCACCTGTAGATTATATATAGATTGCATACATCTATGTGGAGAAAAACAGAGAATTTAAGCATTTAAAACTTTAAGATAAGAAAAAGAAACACATAAATTCCACTGTCATCACCCAACAGCCAATCTACAATCACCTCACACACATTATTTCACGAATATATCATGACACCATGTGATAGTATTATTATTTTTATTTTACATATGAGAAAACTCAGATATAGAGAGTGTCAGCAAATCTACAGGTCTCATGATTGGCCTCAAATCCATTTTTCAAACTTGGGTTTATCTAACTTACCCCATATACAAATAATAGCATATCCTTTTTCACTAGTACAGATTTTAATTTGCTCCTGTCTGGAAGAGTCCCAACCACCATAAGTCACCAAATGTTGATGTGGTTGTGATCTGACTTTAGGGAACACAGTGATATCACAGCCATGTTTTATGTCAATTACAACAAAGGTGCAAAGAACAACATGTCAACCTCAGAGGTGTAATCACGGAGCACATGGCCTATTAATGTGCTAAGCCCTGCCAGTTCACCAGCAGTTTTGACTGACCTAATGAAATCACTATCCAAAATTATTTCTGACTCTTTTTCAACAGAAAGAGAATGAAGGAAGCCCAACTGACCTAATCCGGATTAATATATTTTTGGCCAGAAGATAATAATTTGGTAAGAAATATATTTTGAGTTCTCTGCATAGCAAATGCCACAAGTAAACTTAAAAAGTCCTTGAGCAACTAACCACAGGAGTAGGTTTCTTATCTTCCACTTTGAACACTATATAAATATCATATGAACTACTCAGGAAAGGTAATATTATGTGCTAGGAGCCAGCCACAAACTTTATAAAGATATTTAACTTGAATCTCTCAATGTACTATGAGGAAATCGTTATCCATTATATAAATAATTTATTGTACTTTGAGGTTAACTGATTCAAAGTCAAAGATTATACAGATGATAGTCAAGAAGGACCTAAGTTTCCCTGGATGCAAATCACATAAGCTTTCCTTTTTATTGCTTAGTAGAGCAAGCTGTATCAGGGCTAACATAATAAATTAGAAAGTCTTTTCAACATGGTTTTGGGATTTGGGTTTTATTTTATTTTTTTGGTAAGAATAGAAAACCATATTCTGTTATTAAGATTAAAATATTGGTTGTAACTTAAAATATTGGCAGAAAGACTGTGTTCATGTTTAATTTATTGCTTTTCAGCTCCAAATTCATTCTTTTTACCTGCTTTGTGAAAAGAAATTGGGGCCCTTTAAATATTTTGCCCATTGTTGGCTGGCGCAATGTAAAGCTTTGCCAGTAGAGGGCGACAAAGAAACTTGAAGGAATGGAACTTTTTCCCTGGTTGTGGGTATAGACTTGGAAAGTCTGGCAGAGCTTGGTTTCTCCAGTACCAGGCCCTTTCCGTATCAGGAAATTCATCAGCCTCAGGCTCCTGCAGCCTCTCTAGTACCCACAACCCTGTAGTTCTCGGCAGCCAGCAACACTAAGCATCCAGAAGCTCCCTACCCATTTTCAGAGGGCTTTGTTGCCCAGGGCCTTTGCTGAGATAGCTCCCTGTGGACCCTTTTTGTAGTACATAAGAGGGCTTATTTCCAGCAAGGGGCAAGACGCCAGAGTCACTTCTCTATTCCCAGTAAGCCACAGCCCTGGCCTCTACAGCAGGGTCTCCATTTCAGCCCAGGTAGAGTGGTTCCTCTTCCTACAGACACCATCTGTACTGTGTATCCACTCTTACTGTACTCTTTAAAGTTCTCCCTACTTTTACTAAGCTGTCTTTCATTATTGCAATCCCTGATATAGTTAATAATTCTTTATATTGAACTACGCCTTTGAAATTCCTTTGTGGTCTCAGGTCTGAAGGACTCATACTGATGAAGAGACCAACACATTCTGGTTGGATCATCAATGTGACTTTAAATTCCCTTCCTAAATAAGTGTGTACATTCCTCTTGTATAGTTCTGAGTATTATATGCATCTGTTCATTTATTCATCAGTTATCATGCACCTTCTAAGTTCTGCAGATAAGTTTCTTCTAAACTCAAATAAAGGTGTAGATTTACCTCTAAATAATAATTATGTAGCGTAAGTATTGAAGAAAAGGTGTTCAAGTTGCTATACATCTCAGCAATACAAGTTTTGTAACTGGCTTGTTTAAACAGATCACCTGGGGAACATAAAAGGAGGTCTGTAATAGTAGAAAAGTCCTGAAGTTGGTGACAGAATATCTGCGATCTAGTTCCTTACTGTGTGAGTTTACATGAGTATCATTATTGTCCTGGCTCTGATAAATATTGATAAAATGAAATGCTGTGTCACAAAGAATGGCCTGTAGTATATAGCTACATATTCAATAAATGTTTAAATGTTTAAAATCTCCACGTTCTGTTAACATTACAAATTTGTGAGATTCCTACTAAAAATAATGATAATATATTTGAAAATGCTTTGTGCAATTATAAACTATTACCTAAAGAGAAAACATAGTCCATGTTTAATATTAAGTAAGACACAGTTGGTCCATGGGAGTGGGAAGGACATATGCAGAGGACAGAGGACAGCAAGATAACCTTGCAACTGCTTCATGATGAGTTGAAGTGTCATAACAGGAAAGAAGTTAGGGAGAGAATTTGTTCAAAGGCACACTGAAGTACGCCTTTAAAGACCAGGCAGAGACGGGAGTGGCCAGGAAAAACCATAACAGCAGACAGCTCAACCTGGCATTTGGCATTCAGTGATGGGTGACTGTTTGAGAACAAGGGCTTTGAAGAGAGCACAAGGCACAGGCATAAATAGTGCCAGGATCTGCAAATAACAGCTGCAGCTGCAAACCCATGTGCGCTGTGTGGAAAGGACGATGCGTCACATGTCGGTCTCTCAAACACACGTGCATTGGCTACTGCCATCACTAGTTCTAGCTTCACATGCATCAGTGGGGCACACATGGTCTTATTTTAAATAGTTATTTAAATGACTTAATTAATATTGAACATTACATTCTGATAATGATTAAATTTCTGGTAGTGTATTTTTAAAATCAGGGTGTGTGTTTCCTGTTTAAATAAAGTTATGATTTAACCCTGCTTCTCTGCTTCTGTTGAGAACATGAGCATTAATTTGTAGATGAGCTAATTATTTACATATACGCATGATTGTTTATGTGTATAATATACATAGGTTGGCTTAGTCGATTAACAAATGCTTAGTGTGTGTGTTTGTTCAAACAAAATAAGTTACCTTGGAAGTAAGTCATAAACACAAAGACAATGAATGATTGTTAAATTTGGAAAATTTCATTATCTCTCTATATAATTTTCTACTAAAGCTGCAGAATTAAGATGAATTTCCTGAATAACATAGAAGGTAGTTCTTTTTAAGAAGAATCTATAATAGATCCTTTAATAGTGAATCACTTCTCCCTTTGTTAACTAGTACTCTAAATAGCACTCTCAAATATCACTAAAGAAGTCTTAATAAATGTATGAAGTGGCCTGTTGCTCTTCACCTCTCTATGCCTTTCTGCTACATTCAGCCTTCCTAATATCCAACCATCAACACACCACTGCTTCTCCCAACTCTGGCTTATGACATACAACCTTTGCTGTTCACTTTTTTCTAGTTTTCCTGGACACAGAGTTTGAAAAAATGCTTTCTTTCCAATCATAACCAAGTATAATCCTAGAGCAAAAAGAGGAAGGGAAAACATAGAGGAGGCAATGAACAAGGGAAATTAAACCAGAGAGTGTTTCATGAACCCAGCCACAGGTTTGCAGCACACTGCTGATTGCTCTGCCCAAGGGAGACTGTGCAGACTCTACAGGGCATCTTCATATTGGAGACTGGCAGAGCAGAGAGGAATGGGCATGTGGGCAAGCTATTCTGTTTCCTCTCTCTCATTGCTAAAATTGTGTCCCATGGGCCTTTTTAATTGTCCACACTTCTGTATTATGCTGTTCTGCTCTCCCTAACAGCTGCTGGGCAAGCCAGGTCCCACACCCAATGTTGCTGTGATTTACCTGAATCTAGACATGGTGGAGGAGATTTCCAGTCAAGTGGATTCTTCTCTGGAGCTATTAGTTTCTTTGCATGGTGAGGCTGTACTATGGGCCACCTCACTTTGGGGGAGGCAAACTTGCAAGTGACATTAAGATATGAGGCAATAGTCATGGTGGACCAGAACTCCTTAGTCAGCTCGTAGGTAGGGTTTGAGAGATAAGCAGATCTTATAGCTGGGGCAGGAGAAGGGGAGTTGCATGCATTGGGTCCAATTCAGCTGTCTACTCTGTGTGTACTTTATTTCTAAGGAAAGCTCATGCACTTGGAAGGTTTCAAGTACCATGTCTACATAAAAACAAGACAAATTAAAAAACAATAGCAACAAGAAAAATTACTACACAGCAGTGTCTTTTTTCAAAAACTGCAAACAAAAAGTTTAATTGCAAAGACAATTTATCATTTACAAATTCACTAAAGCATAGTCCATTCAAATTCAGATTAAATATAGGTTATAGTATTTCAACAAAATGACAACCTTCCTAAAAGGTCATAGTCAGATGAGCAGTTTGTCTCACCCAGAACACTTAATGGTTTGAAATGAGAAAATGAAACATTTTAGCTATTAAAGCAAAAAGTTTGAAGACATATTGTTTAACTTTAAATTTTCAATCTGCTTGAACTAACAATACTTCATCAACTTCTTAAATTTCATCTGGTTCAATATGATAATCTGTGGAATGGGTATAATTACACACTCAGAAATACTGTCACTATTAAATGCCTATTGATATTGACTAAAGTTGTAAATATTAAATGAGACAATGAGCATAGAATAAATAATACCAGGTAAGACACACAGTATGTATTCAAAAAGTAATTTTCTGCCTCCCATTTTGCTCCTTCATCAGAATGTTATAAAGATATGAAAGCCTTCCTACATCATATAGAGAAATTTATGTTTTTATTTAATATTTCACTTCTACTCCCAACTGAATAATCAACACTGAAAACATTCTCTGATGTTCTTCACTTAGAAACTCAACATACCTGACCAATGAGACCTTTAATATGGTAACGTAGATAGAAGCAGTGCACTGTAGCTGTGAAAGTAACCCAGTTTTTTGGAAAACATTTATATTTGTAGATTGTCATCAATTTCTACAGTTATTTAAATGGTCATTACATAAGAATCAAGGAAGAAGATGTTGGAGAGAGGAAATAAAAAACATTCAGTGATATGTGTTTTATTTTTTGTTTAACCTTAAGAAGTAGAATTTGTAAGAATTGTCTTTTTTTTAAACACACAGGGAATGACTGATTTTGAAGTAGGTTATCATTATGGTTGTGGTTTAGACATGAGGTGTCTATCCAAAGCTTGTGTGTGAAACAATGCAGGAATTTTCAGAGGTGATGTAGTCAGGTTCCTGAGAGTTGTAATCTAATCAGTGTGTGAGTCCATTGATGGATTAACTGGGTGGTAACTGTAGGCAGGTAGGGGTGTGACTGGAGGAGATAAGTCACTGGGGGCATACTTTTGGGGTTATATTATGTTGCTGTTGAGTGGAGCTCTCTCTGCTTTCTTAACTGCCATGTCCTGAGCTGCTTTCCTCTTCCACAGCCTTCCAGTATGATGTTCTGCCTCACCTCTGGCCCAGAGCAATGAAGTCAGTCATCTGTAGACTGAGACTTCTGAACCATGAACCCCAATAAACTGTTCCTTCTAAAAATTGTTCTTGTCAGGTCTTGTGTTTACAGTGACAAAAGGGCTGACTACAACAGAAAGGTATTTTCACCTGGTCAAACAAATATGATTAAAAATTATAAAATACATCTCTGAAACATTTTGTTCAAATTTAACAACTTATCCTTTCCCATTTTAAAGCATATTAATTCCTTTATTTATTTATTTATTTTTGTCCTTCCCTCCAACCTAGAAAAACTTATTTGAATAAATGAATTAATTGTATCATTTCCTAATATAGGGATAAGTATCAAATATGAGAAAAGTCAAAGCTGATTCAAATATACAAACACAAAAATCATCACAAATGAACTTCTACTTAGAAAACAAAGAATATTAATCTACCTAAGGACACATACAGGCTCTGTGCATATATCCCAGACATCTGACAGGTTAATTTGATTTACCTTGCTTGGACCAAATGAATGTGGCTCTGAATGTGACTGGACATGAAAGTCTACCGCAACTGAGTCAAAGCTTTAAGAATCATCACCTTATACTACAATGGCTCTTTCCCTCTACCACAAGCATGACTTTCTCAAGGTGAACTCCAATATGAAAATGTCACATGGAGCAGAGCATTATAGCAGGACCAATTACATTTGTCATAAGCATTATGAATAAGAAATAAAATTTTGTTAAAATGAGTAACAGATTTTATTGTGATATATACTGTGGATATTACTAATATAAAAACTTATAATCCATTGTGTATATATACCACAGCTTCTTTATCCATTTATCTGTTGAAGGGCATCTAAGTTGGTTCCACAGTCTAGCTATTGTGAATTGAGCTGCTATAAACATTGATGTGGCTTTGTTATTGTAGTGTGCTAATTTTAAGTCCTTTGGGTATAAACCAAGGAGTGGGATAGCTGGGTCAAATGGTGATGAGAGGGGTAGGGGATGGGAGTATGAAAAATGGTGGAATGAGACACACATCATTATCCTATGTACCTGTGTGATTACATGAATGGTATGAATGTACATCATGTACAACCATAGAAATGAAAAGTTGTACTCCATTTGTGTACAATGAATCAAAATGAAGTCTGTAAAAATTTAAAAAATAAATTTAAAAAGCTCATATTAGGAATGGAATACTATTGTGACAAAATTTGCATTGGAACAGGTATCAAGATAAATAAATGAATACAGAAAGAATGGGCTAACTTGAGAATGCAAATGAAAGGAAAAGGAGAATCCAGAAATTTTGAGGAAAAATATGTAACTATTTCTCATTTCTAACTTGAAAACTTTTAGCAGAGACTGATTAAGAATCAGTCTGTCAAAAAGTTTAAATCAATGATGTGCCTGTCAAATTTTTTGTTAACAATACTAAAATAATGTATAATAAATCTCCCATTCATTTAAAATTTAAAAACACACTTTTAAATTAAGAAATCATAATGGACATTGAAAGTACTTAGCTTTGAATTAAAGATATTATTAATGAATTGTGACATGCATTCATATCCTTAGATGATGTACACAAGATTTTTTAAAAAGCTGAAAGAGTAATAACCTAAGTATACTTAGCATAAATATGAAATAATGAGGTAAATATAATATCTATATGTAGCATTTCTATTCAAAAATCTGAATAAATAGGCAGGGTAAAAGATGAAAACAGAAATTAATAAATAAAACATAAAGATATAATTGATGATACATAAACCAACATGCATAAATTCTTTGAAATGTCTAATTCTTAGAAGCTGAGATTACTAATTACTAATTATTTGAAATTGATGAGGTTCAGGATGAACTATCCCAAAATATGACAGCTTGGTATTTGATAAATTAGAAGAAAGCAGGATGGTCTCTATCTTTTTCCCTTGTGCCCTTGTGAAGCAGGTTATTAAAATAATTTTGATTTTCCATCATAGTAGGTCATAAAACACTCGATCCAGAGTGGTTTTCCTTATATCTGGAAGAAAAGAATGTTGTTATGTTTTGGATATGTGGTGCTCTGCAAAAACTCAAGTGTGAGACAATGCAACAATGTTCAGGGGAGAAACACAGTGTGAGAGTTGTAACCTGATTGGTGAATTAATACTCTGATAGAGATTAACTGAATGGTAACTGAATTCAGGTAGGGTGTGGCTGGAAGGGGTAGGCATTTGGGACATGCCTTCGGGGTATATATTTTGTCTCTGGTGAGTGGAGTCTTGTGTTTTGTATCTGGTGAGTAGAGTCTTTCCACTTTCTGATCATCATGTGGGCTGCTTCCCTCCACCATATTCTTCTGATATTCTGCCTCACCTCAAGCCCCAAGAAATGAAGCCAACTCCCTATGGACTGAGACCTCTAAAACCATGAGCCCCAAATAAACTTTTCCTATTCTAAAATTGTTCTTGTCAGGTCTTTTAGTTCCTGCAGTGAAAAAACTGACTAAGATACAGGTCTTGCTAAATTTTTCCCAGTTATTACCAATACATTGTAACCTTTAGTCCTCCAAACATATTTTGCAAAATTGTCTATAAAAGTACAATAGTTTTTTCTGTTTCTTTGTGTCTTCTTTTCTTAAGGATCCTGTGCCACTTAAAAATTATATTAAATAAATTTGTACTTTTCTGTTAATCTGCCTTTTGTAGTGGGGGAATCTCAGTTACGAATCTTGCAATGAGTGAAGAAAAATATTACTTTTACTCAGCTACATAATATAGTCAGTAATAAACTATAAAGATTGATTGGAAAAGAGAGAGAGAAAAAAAAGATAGAGACAGGGTTGAGGAAGGGGGAGATATTTTGGGAAAAAGTAGTTATAGAACTGCATTGTCAATTGAGACTAAATTAATGGCATAGTGTTACTTAAAAGGAACAGACTTTGCCAAAATGGAAAAATTGCAAACAATTACTAATAACCAAAACTGATGTATGGAGAAATCTCATACTGAAAATTTTTTTCATTAAAAAAAAATGAATTAGTAATTTAAACTCTATCTACAGAGTAAATACCAAACCAATAATTTTACAAATTCTTCAAAATATTCAAGACACCAATAGCTACATCTTATACAAAGTATTCCAGAAAACAGCAAAAAACAATTTCAATTTATTCTGTAATCCTAATACTATGTTAATATTAAAATCATATGTCATTAATATGAGTAAAAGAAGACAATATGATTTGAGGATTGCATTTATATTTTTAAAATTTGTTCTTTTTAGCTATATATTACAGTGGAATGTATTTTGGCATATTATACATACATACAGTATAACTTATTGTAATGAGGATACCATTCTTGTAGTTGAACATGATGCAGAGTCACCCTAGTCATGTATTCAAATACAAGGATAGGAAAGTTATGTCCAATTAATTCTACTGTCCTTCCTATTCCCCTCCCTGCTTCCTTCCCTTTGTTCCCCTTTGTCAAATCCAATGGATTTCTATTATTCTCCTCCCTACCCTCCCTTGTTTTGTGTTAGACTAGAGACCCTGTGCTTACTAGAAGAAAAAGTAGGTCCAACTCTCCATCATGTTTGCTTAGGAACTGACTTCCTCAATAAGAGTCCTAAAGTGCAAGAAATAAAACCAAGAATCAATAAATGGATGGTTTCAAACTGAAAAGTTCTTTACAGAAAAGGAAATAATCAAGAACATGAACAGAGATCCTACAGAATGAGAGAAGATCTTTATCACCTGTACTTCAGATAGGGAATTAATCTCCAAGTTATACAAAGACTCAAAAAAATTAACACCAGAAAAACAAATAACCCAAACAATAAATAGGCAAAGAAACTGAACAAATACTTCACAGAAGAAGAAATAAGAATGGTCAACAAATATATGAAAAAATGTTCAACACCTCTAGCAATTAGAGAAATGCAAATGAAAACTACACTGAGATTCCATCTCACTCCAGTCAGAATGGCAATTATAAAGAATACAAGTAGCAATAAATGTTGGTGAGGATGTGGGAAGAAAGGTACTCTTCTCATACATTTTTGATGGGACTGCAATTGTTGCAATAACTATGGAGAGCAGAATGGAGATTCCTAAGAAAACTTGGAATGGAACCACCATTTGACCCAGTTATCCCACTCCTTGGTCTATACCCAAAGGACTTAAAAATAGTATACAACTGTGAAATAGGCACATTGATGTTTATAGCAACTCAACTCACAATAGCCAAGCTGAGGAGACAATATGATTAATTAACTTAAATGCAAAATTCTTAAACAAGATACTAAGAGTCTGTAATATGAATATTTCAGTGAATAAAATATAATCAGTTATTAAATAGAATTTAATGTAGGAGTTAAAGTTAGTACATCATTATAAAACCTAATAATTTAATTCATCTAACTAAAGGAGAACATTATATTATTATATGAATATACATAGAAAATTATTCAAAACAATACAGATGGTAATCAGAAACTATTTTGAAAATTTATACTACAATAAAAGAGAAAATCTTGAAGACATTGACGAATTTCTAGAGATATATGACCTACCCAAATTGAAACAGGAGAATATAGAAAATTTAAACAGAGCATTTCAAATAATGAAATTGAAGATGCCATCAAAAGCTTACCAACAAAGACAAGCCCAGGACCAGATGGATTCTCAGTTGAGTTCTATCAGACTGTCAAAGAACTTACACCAATACTCCTCAAATTATTCCATAAAATATAAAAGGAGGGAACCCTCCAAACTCATTCAATGAAGCTAATATCACCCTGATACCAAAACTTGCAAAGACACATCAAGGAGAGAAAACTTCAGACCTATATCACTGATGAACAAAGGTGCAAATATTCTTAATAAAATATTGGCAAATTGCATACAGAAGCATATTAAAAAGATAGTGCACCATGATCATTTGGAGTTCATCCCAGGGATACAAAATTGGTTCACCCTAAGGAACTCAATAAAGGTAATTCACCACATCAATAGACTTAAAGATAAGAATCACATGATTATCTCAAGAGATGAAGAAAGAGCATTTGACAAAATTCAGCAAACTGACAAGAATTCTTAACCAAAATACTCAAATATGAACAGAAGTCAATTTCTTTCATTTAAGAGGAGTAGCTGCTTTTACAAAAAGAAAAAATAAATAAACCTGAGTCAATAATGAAATATTTTTAAATATTCCCTGTAAAATCATGAATTATATATGAATTTAACATTCTTTGGAAATAGAATTCTTCTATTCTTCAATAGACAGACAGTTCCAGTCAGGTAAATAAGAAAGTGAAGTAAAAGTTGCAAATATTGGAACTAATACAAAATTATCATTGTTTATAGGAGAAAAGATTGAGTAGATAACCAAAAGAATCTAGGCAAAATTACAAAAATTAACAAAATAGTATACCTAATATGTAAGTTTCATATATAAAAGCAAACTGACAATTATCTTTCTATATATCAAAATCAAAGAAAAATAAATGTGAAATATGAATCAGTAAGTTACAAAAAATATAAAGATAATAAAACTGTGGAAAGTCCTTATGAACAATTTTTTAAGACATTAAATGAAACCTGTTGAATGCAGAAATATGTCATGTTCATAAATAAGAAGAGAATGTCAGGAAAATGACTATTCTCAACCTTTACATTTGTGGCAGATTAAAATGGTCATGCATTCTTTAATACATAAAATGGTGAGTATAAGGTTCCTTCAAGTTAAATCTGAGTCAGCCTTGTGACCACTTTGACTGATAGAGTATGGTAGAAGAAACACTGGTACAATTTTTGGGTCTAGGTCTTAAGAAACCCATTACTTCCAATGAAATTCAGATATCCCCTCTTGAAATACAGTCTCGGAGTGCCCTTACCTACACGAAAGAAATTAAACTACTCTGAGACTGGAGAAGCCCTTCACAGGTGCTTTGGTAATGGCTAAATCCAGCCTGTCAGACATCCTCAAAGTGCTAGTCATATAAATGAAGTTGTCTTGGATCCTTCTGACAGCCCTCTAGAAGCTAAATACCACCAGTGGCATGATGATAGCTAGGTGAATTCTGCTTAAGTCTCTGACTGACGAAATTGTGAGCTGTAATAAATGGTTGTTTTAAATACTTAAGCTTTAGAGTAATTTTCTTAGAAGCAATGAAATAACCAGACCAAGATTCAATGTGTTTTGTTTTTCTAAAAACTCAATAAAGATTTTTGTTTTGTTTTTTGTTTTTGTTTTGTTTGTGAAACCTGACATGCTGATAATATGGAAGAGCAAAAGTCCAAGAATTTTAAAATGACATGTTCGAAGAAGAATCAGGGGCAATAATTTGCTTTATGCCAAATTAAGGTTAAACAAAATCTTTAGACAGTGGGGCATTGACTCTAAAATAGTTAAGCAGATCATTGAAAAAGAATAAGGAATTAAAGAAACACATACACACAGTAATGTAAGACTTTAATAAGTTTTAATGTCTGACCAGTAGGGAAATATTACAAGGTAGAGTTTGGGATGATCAGCTTTCAATAATGAAAAAATTGGAAAATATTCCTAATATGCATTATTGGCTCCTACAAAAGATTATAGATACACTGGAGACCTAAACATGAAATCTGACTTTTTTAAGTTTTAAAAATATATAACTTTATAACTCATCAATTTTTAGCTAGAAATACTGAAATTAAAAACATTTTGTTATAATACATCATAAAAAGGGAAAAAAGAAAAGACATAAAGTTGGAGAAGATAGTTACAACACATGTTAGCAATAGGGATTGATATGTAGAATATATGAGTAACTCTGCTATAAGAATTTTAAAAAGACATGAAACCACAGAGAAAAATGGGCAAAAGACATGACAGACATAAAAGGAAACACTAATGATCCATAAACCTAGGAAAGGATCATTAACTTCAGGAGTCATCACAGAAATACCATTGAAACTACAATTTGATAACATTTAACACCAGATTGCCAAAAAGGAGGAAGGAAGGATGAAAGGAAGGAAGAAAGGATGGAAGGAAGGAAGGAAGGAAGGAAGGAAGGAAGGAAGGAAGGAAGGAGAGAGGGAAGGAAGGAGGGAGGGAAGAAAGGAAGGATGGAAAGAAGGAAGGAAGGATGGAAGGAAGGAAGGAAGGAAGGAAGGAAGGAAGGAAGGAAGGGAGAGAGGGAGGGAGGGAAGGAAGGAAGGAAGGAAGGAAGGAAGGAAGGAAGGAAGGAAGGAAGGAAAGAAGGAAGGAAGGAAAGAAGGAAGGAAAGACAGAAGGAAAGAAGGAAGGAGGGAGGGAAGGAAGGAAGGAGGGAGGGAAGGAAGGAAGGAGGGTGGGAAGGAAGGAAGGAAGGAGGGAAGGAAGGGAGGGAATTTCAAATAAATACCACATGTAAGAGAAGACAAAGAGGGCTTCATGTTAAATACAAAGTGAAAAATCACTGTGGAGGGTAAGTTTGCATTGCCTATAAATGTGAATATGTGTATACACTTTGATTTAGCTATTTATTTCTTGGAGAAATCCTCATACATGTGCACAGGGAATCCTGTATGAGAACATTCATAGCAGGCATAGCAGAGATTTTTTTAGCTGTTTCCTGTCATCCCTCCTCTTCACTTCTATGAGTACTAAAACCCCTGATTATTAGTTGTGCCCAGAATTAATTAAAGACTGTAGCCAGGAGAGGCGAGAGACTTGTGGGCAAAGCAAATAGTCCTATGCAATGTGCTTTGGCCAGAAATGATGCATGCAGCTTCTGGTTAGTGTTCTTTAGAAGATGGTTTGTGTTCTTTCTTTCCCCTTTTTCCTGATGGCTGACTGCCACTATAATGGCTACAACTCCCTTCACAATGGTGAATAGGGAGAAAAAATTGGGATGGAGGCCAAAACAATCAAGTAATATGATAAAGAGAGCCTGGGTTCCTGTTAATATGAAGCACAATATAGGCTTCAAAGTACCTTTGGGCACTTATGTTGGAGGAACATCAATTTCTATTTCGTTCAAGCACATTTTTAGCATTTTCTTTCACTATCAGCAAAACACAATCCTAAATATTTTTGCAGTCCTTATTCTAATAGAAAAAAAAATTTAAAACTACACTTCTATTCATAAAGACTAGAGTGAAGTAATAATTTGCATTATTGCCATACAATGAATGGAATGTTTTATATTAATAAAATATAATGAACTAAAGATATTAGCATTGGCATGAATGAATTTCAAAAAGCATAATGTTGGAAAGGGAAAACCAAATCATAAAAGAATGTATATGTAATATAAGTTTATTTGTAGGAAATAAAATCTAGATTAAATAATATAGTACATGTACAAATGCATGTGCTCTAAAATAATAAAGATCAATAGGAGAATGTTTAAAAATATATTTGGGAGAGGAAGGAGGATTGGCTTAGGAGGCCTATAATAGAGGGCTTCAAACTAGTAATATTCTATTTATTTGGCTTGATACTGGGTACATTGCTATTCATTATACTGTATTCTATATACCATATTTCTCTCTCTATATATGTATACTTTATATTCACATACATATATTTTATAATACTAAAATTAAAAATAAAAGATGAGGACATAAAAATGAATATCCACAAAACTTTTCATGAAATTTGGCTCTAATGATGAGCATAGGAAAACAGGTATGAAAAGATAGAGTTATGGGGTAAACGGGATAATATTTTTATTAGTATGAAATATCCAAAAGAGAGGGAGAATTAATAAGGCACAGCAGACAAAGCACTTTACAAGGTGATGCAAATAGTGTTTGTAACAGTCATTCGTCTACAAGATACAGGACCCAGAGAACTGAGCTTGAAGGGACTCAGTGTGCCTGGCACCATAAAATGGATCAAAGAGGTATATATGTATCCCCTGAGCCTAGTACATGTGGAGACTGACTAAAGGAAATTGAAAAATCATGAACTCCTTGAATACAGATTGACTGTGACCTGACTGAATCAACTTGCCAATCCATTTTGTTTGGCTTGGCTAATATTTACCAACAGAGATGCAGGGGGAAAATTTTACATCACTTAGTCCAAAGCAGTAAACTCAATCCAACCTAGTAATTTAAACTGTCCCTTATGTAACCTTGTCTTTCCTTACACTTTGCATGTGAAATTTTAATTTCTCTAGAGTTCTTCAACCCTTTCTGATTTCTATTCCATACTCCAGCTGGGAGGGGGCTGGGGGCTGGGGAAAGCAAGGTAGAATGTGTGTGATCTTTTGACACAAAGAAAAGAAGTTCTCAGATTCCTACAGTGTTGTCTGGCTCATCTCACTCCCATGATCAGGGACCACTCCAACCAAGGTGCCATCTGTTCTGTTGGCATTTGAGGATGAAGTCAGCCAAAAAATACCAACAGTAAACCAGCCTCTCTAAGCTGAACAGAGGCTTGGGGTATGGCCATGACTTCCATTTGCCTGACCTAGAATATCTACCCCTGCAGTCAGAACCATTTCAGCCCCTCTACTGTAGTTGCCTATAAAATAATTTTTCTATGTTTTTGTTTTTAGGTGCTGTCATAACCCAGTTTTGAGGCCAGTCAGGTCAGTCAGACCAATCAGGCCCCTCAGTTCTCCCTTCTTGTGCAGTTAATTAAATACATATTAAACCACTTCCCTTATGGGCTCTCACATTATGGGTCACTAAGTACTAGAAATAATGATACCAGACAACTGGGAACCTCTCTAGGTCCCAGAGCCCACAAAATTATTCAGATTAACTTATCTATAAGGGTCCTGGAAACCAAGCTAACCCCAATCCATTTCTGATACATCTAATTTTGGTATTCTGTCATCAGGTACAACCTCTGGTGGTTGCCTCTACTCACCTGACCCAAATTTCTTCAAGGTCAGAATATTCAAAAGGAACAGTATTAGTTGGCTAAACTCTGGGAACTAAATACTAGCCTATGTAGAGACCAATTATAGGGTGATAGCAGTAATAGGCAGCTAGTCTCCCTTTCCTAGGTCAGGCATTCAGGTGTATTTCTGGCCACAATCTCTATTTGGCCAAGGCCCATTTCAGGGCCCTGTCACTAATTTGATATCAGTGCAGTTATTATTATTATTTAGAGAACAATCTTGGTTTGGCTCTTTGTCTCAGGCAATCCTGTGAAGGAAGGTATTAGCTGGTCACCCCCATGGTAGAGTAATGGCACCACGGTCTCATGAATATTGCTCAGGTGAGTGTAATGGCTCAGCTGTCTTCATTGCTGCTTCTACCTCACTGTTAATGCCAGCTAACTTTATTCACACTTGAAGGCCTGTAGCTCAATGTTTAATTCAAAGAAGGCCTCTAGGGCAAGTGGATCAAGTACATGAATATATCCTCCCAGCATTCCCCCTTTCTGTACTCCCCCAACACCTGCCAATGTTACCCAATTACTTAATTAATATAAGATCCCTAGCCATGGTGCTTGGCCTCCTTAATTGTGGCAGCACACCTACTAGGGAAAAGACTATTACTTTGAGCGAAGAGGCTAACAGGGATGACTCAAGGATAAATTTAAAAGAGGACAGTTCTCTAAGTATAATCTCCAATCACTCCAAGATGGAGTGGGAATTCTTGGGTGATGGCTTGAGAGCCATCTTGAGAGATGGCTGCCTATGGGGACAGCCATTGTACTCACCACCCACTCCTTTCCTTCCTAACCTCCAAGTAGACCACAGTGAGAATTGTTTGAGAGAGAGAGAAACTGAGAGCTGAGGCTTTAGGTGACTGGAAATCCAAAATAGAAAACCAAGTGATATAGGGATGTGAGGCACATGGGAAGAGGTAGAACCATAATATTAGGTTTCAGTTCCACATTTTCTGGGACATGGACTCAGAACCTCATCCACTATGCCACTCCACTATTTATGGTGATAATCCCTATTGCTTCTCTATCTGACAGTCAGTTTTGCCTGTTTTTTAACATGAAAAGAACGAATGATGGTGAGAAAGCACGACGGTCAAGCAGGCCCTCAGCAGTGATCCTTTCCACAAAGTACGAAGTGCTATAGTGAAGATGTGTGTTGGGGGAAACCAATGAAAGCATTTTTGTGGAGGCCACACTGAGATGGTAGAACTATAAGGTGGGGCTGCAAATTAATACAACTATTCTGGAAAGCAGTATGGAGATTTCTCAAAAAACTACTAATGGAAGCACCATATGACCCAGCTGTCCTACTTCTTGCTATAGATCTAAGAAATCTAAAATCAGCATATTATACGGATACAGGCATATCAATGTTTATAGCAGGACACTCCACAATAGCCAAGCTAGGGAACCAGCCTACGTGCACACCAACAGAGGAATGGATAAAGAAAATGTGGTATGCCTACACAACGGAGTTTTACCAGCTATAAAGAATGAAACTATGGCATTTTTTGGTAAATGGATGAAACTTGAGAGCATCAGGCTAAGGGAAATCAGTCAGACCCCCAAAGCCAGTGGTCAAATGTTTTCTGTCATATGTGGAAGCTAAAGGAGACCAAAATAAAGGAGAAAAGAATGAAGATAGGTGGGGGGATTCCATGAAAATAGAAGAGAGGTTAGAGGAGTAGAGGAAGAGGAGGGAAGAAAGATGGAAAAAAGCAGGAATGGTATAATCAATCTAATCAATCTGACAAAACTTAGGATCCTAAGTAAGTAAATGGATATACCACAGTGAATTTTATTTTTGTGTATATCCATAATTCACTATTTTTTTTAAAAGCCTTAAATAAATAAAAGTAAGATAAGTATAGAAAAGGGAGCAGAGGGAGGTAGGAGGAGAGGGAAGGTGAAAGTACCGGGGACTGAATTGAAGCAAATTTTATTCTGTGCATGTTATGTCAAAAAGAACCCCAATATTATGTATCATTAAAAATGACATAATAAAAAAAAACTTTGAAATTTCAAAGAAAAAAAAAAGAATGAATGATGTATCATAGTGAGTTATTGCAACTTATTAGCTGTGGTCTCATCCACTAAGTACTCTGTACCCAATACCTAATAATATTAAAATTAGTTAATATTAGTTCCATTTACCCAACAAGAAGTACATGTTATTCTAATATGTACTTGTCAAATATATTCTATTCAGTGCCTTTGCCTTCCTTTCTGAAGGCTCACTATGAGTCTCTAACAGGTCACACACCAGGTTGGCAATGTCTTTGCCTTCTCACATAATCATTGCTGACAAGGTATTAATTGCACTATCCAATGTTCCCCAGGAACATGTGTATAACATTATATTGATCACACCCACTTGGAGAAGATTCATTTGACAAATTCTTTAAGAGTATACAATTCCAACATCTTTTAGTCTTTTGTGGTTTGGGAGGCAGTATATAACTCATTTCCAAATTTTGCTCAATATCATCAATACTGATTCCTACAAATAGTCTACTTTAAATGGGTCTCCTCCATCAAAGTGTGTGTTGATAAAAATCAACACACACTCTGGTTAGTGCCCTCAGGGACTCCATCACTGTGGTGGGGGGGCTTTAACCCCTCCTTTTTTGTCTAAAGGCATCTCTGGACCATTTGTGATTGCCCATAGATTTTGATTAAAGAAACTGTCCTAGTTGTCCTCTGTTCCATGAGAACAGAAATTGCTGACCACATTCTGGTGCCTCTTGTGAACAGAGGTTCTCATAAACCCTGAGACTGTGAGCCTCCATACTTAGTTTCTCACTAGGTTTTGGGTTATGAAAGCAGAATCCCACAATCCTGGTGCAGCATATGAGGATTCCTTGATTCAGGTAGAAGCTAAACTTGAGTCTTCTGTATGTTTCACCTCGAGGAGAGGGTGACCTCCTCTGCCCTCAGTCTATTAGCAGATATCATTGTGCTGGAGGAAGTCACCTTCCCTCAGACTCCTTGAATACATGGGGAGCACCAATTAGATTTATAAAACTGTGTGATGCTATTGTCACCATTGTAAGTGGTAGGACTCAGTGGAATACTGCTGGTTTCCATTCCCTAACTGGATGTCCCTGATAAATGTTAGGACCAAGAGTCATAAAAATTGGCTGAACTTTAGGCAGTCATTTTAATACTAATGCTCTGGCTAACAAATGTTTCCATCCACATACTTAATGGGCCATTGAGAGCTCTCTTCAAAATAAATAATTCTGAGTTTCTTTGTCTCATGGATACCCAAAATATAAATCAAGGTTACACATGTCTTTATATACTAAGGCCATAATACAAAGCTTCAAAAGATATTCTTTATCCCTTTTGAAATTCCATGCACTACTGACAGTGATCAAGACACACAATAAACAAAGCTGGGCTCATTCAATGGAATGTTTAGGTCTCCAATGTCCCAGACTGCCAGTTTAATCGAAAATCTAGTGAGCTCTTTAGTAAACTCTAACTTATGTTACAAAATGACCAATGGACACCAAAATTCATCTCTAACTTGACCCAATTCTTAAATCACTCGTAATTCAAGGTCATATGGCTGACTTGTTATATTTAAGGGGTGTCAGTCTTGCTTCCATGTATGTGAACATTCAATACATAAGAGACCCTTTAATAATACCTTCCTCTATCTTCACAGATTATTTTAATATTTCCCCATTCTGTAAGGGGTGGAGATCAGACTGAGGAAACACATTCCCCTGGAACCATGGATTGTCTCATAGATCAGATACCTATCCATCTTACATAGTACCCATTTGGACTTGAACTTCTATCACACAGAGACTTTTCTTTCCTTAAAATTTGACTGATAAGAGGTGGATAATTAATCTGTACTCCCCCAAGAAACTAGTCCAGAACCATTTCCACTGACAGTAAAAACTATCCACAAGGGAGACAGAAAGTTCTACTTGGTAAATAAAAGTCATATCTGAAGATAATAATGAAATCCACACCATATCTCACAATGAGAAAAACCTGACAGCCACCACATGGCAGTAAAATAAACCAGGGGAAAATCAATATCACATAACAAAGACCAAATCAAATGCAGCTACATATTGTTTGTGCACTCTAGATCTTGTTACTATTGGCCTGTGTGCTTCACTGGTTTACAATCCAGAGTCCCAACCTCTGAATAAGCCATTTTTGTTCATCCAACCATGGAAAATGCTGAGATATGTATGCCATTGAGTATGATTAGTGCAAGTTGGGGAGCGCAAAGGCTTCACTGGCTTGCTTGTCAATAACGAAACCAAACACAGAGGCACAGTTCTGATAGTAATGGGCTAAACCAGAAGGCCTGCCTACACACTAACACTGGAACTCTATCATCAGTCAGATATTTTAACTGGCAAACATCCTGGTACACTATTGACAACATGTACCCAAATTAAGCCATATGATTTTTAAATTGTCTGCCGCAGAACTCTTCTCATTAGTCATCTCAAAAAAGGCTTGGACTGTTTGAAGCTTTTAGACTTGGCCATCCTTAAATAGGGATTATTCAGCTTTCTATTATTGTAACACATACCTCAGACAATCAACTTAAAAAGAGAAAAGGTTTGTCTTGATTCACAGTTTCAGAGACTTTAGTTTATGATCAGTTGGTCCTCTTGCTTAGAACCTGTGGCAGCACATCATAGAAAGAGCACATGGTGGAAGCACATGCAGAAATACATAGTGGAACAAAGCTGTTCACTTCATGACTGGGGAGAGAAAGAGGAAAGATATGAGGTTCTACTGTGTTCTTCAAAGGCATGTCCTCGATTACCTGAAGACTTCCCACTAGACCTCATCTCTTAAAAGTTTCACCATCTTTTAATAGGAACTTGTTGAAGATCAAGACTTTAACACATGGGCCTTTGGGGGACATTTCAGATTCAAATTGCAAGGATTTGCATTGTGCCAGTTGAATTCCCATGCTTTGTTTCAATTATGGCAGTATCAGTTTATGCCAGCATCAACTTTCCTAGCTGTGCACCCAACAAATCCCTTGACTTAAAAGACATTTTTATGTTAAGTTCCCAGGTCCATTGTTGCCTTCAAGTTCCACAAGTGGTTCTGAATAATTATAATTCCATGGCCACCTAATCAATTCACATCAACTCAAGTGAGTGTTTAATTCTCAAGTAATATTATATTAGCCTAAGTTCTTGCTTTTGGAGATCTTTGTCTTCTGAATTAGAAAAGTCCTCACTCCAAACACTGAGACAAGCACCCCAGCAATATGCATGGACCACCTCTCCTAAAATACTGGAGAATTAGATGTGGGACATTTATTCCTTCTGCTCTTTGATATTATTCTATTGCATCTTCTTAACTTGCCTTTTGCTAAAATCTTATGATGCTGGTATACTTCTTACTTTGTGCCAAAGTGCATATGAGTATATTCTCATACCTGAAGGAGAACCTTAACTATTATTTTTTATTAATAAATCATAATTATATATATTTATGAAGTACAATGTGATGTTTTTTATATGTATGCAATGTAAAATTGTTAAATAAAGCTAATTAACATATCTAGCACCTCCTTTACTTTCTGTGGTGAGATATTTGAAATTTATTTTCTTGAAATTTATTTTCTTCTATTATTTTCTAATATACATTAGAAATATACATAATATACATATTTCAAAGAAATATACATTATTATTAACTTTAATAACCATGCTGTGTAATAGATAACAAAAATTTATTTCTCCTATCTAAACCAAACTTTGAACACTATCTTTGAATACTATCTTCCCATTCCTTCCTCCCAACCTATCCCTAGTTCCTACCCTCTGGTAATTTTCACTATACTTTCTGTTCTATGAGTTTTACTCTTTTAGATTCCACATGCAAGTGAGATAATGTAGTGTGTTAGTCACATTTTCAATGCTGTGATCAAAATACCTGATAAGAAAAACATAGAGGAAGAGAAGTTTATTTTGGTTCATGGTTTCAGAGGTTTTAGTTCATAACCGACTCCCACTCTGGGTCCAAGTTGAGGTTGAATATCATGAGAGAATGGGATGGTGGAGAAGCACTGCTTTACTTATGGTGGCAAGGAAGCAGTTGGTGGGGGTGGGTTGCAGGGAAGATGAATGCATTCAGGGCACATTCCTAGTGACTTACCTCCTCCCGCCATGCCCTGCCTGCCTACAGTTACCACCCAATTAGTCCATTCAAATGTGAATGAACTGATTGTGTTAAAGATATCATAGTCTAATTATTTCATCTCTGAATATCTTTTCATTAACACAACACCTTTTGGGGGGCACTTCATATCTGAACTATAACATGCAGTATTATCTTTCTGTGCCTGGCTTATTTCATTCAATATAATACTTTTCAGGTTCATCCATGCTATGTTGTCACAAATCACAGAATTTCCTTCTCTTTTAAGCCTGAATGATATTCAGTTGTGTATACATACTTTTTTTTATCTACTCACCCACCAGTGAACACATAGGTCAATTCCATATGTTGGTTATGTTGAATAATCTCAATGAACATGGGCATAGAGATCTCTTTTGACATATTTATTTCAACTCCTTTTTATCTATACCAGAGATGGGATAAATGGATCATGGGGTGGTTCTTATTAGGTTTTTGAGGAGCCTAAATACTGTTTTTAACAATGGCTACACTAATTTACATCCTCACTAATAGTATACAAAGATTCTCAAAAGGGAAAACTTGTAGAGGTTACTTACTCTCTTACTATCAACAAGCACCATTCTAAAACTTAATGCAGGTTACTGCTTTACCCAATATGCCCCTGCCTTATGTTAATCCACCCTTAAAATGTACTTTTCACTCTAACAGAGACTTCTCCTACTCTGTCTCCACTAATTTCCCACCCCAACCCCTCACTCTTGGTCTCTGATCATGACCACCAAAACTATCCATTTCCTTTGGTCACAAATACCACTAACTACATACCTTACAAAACCATCAGTTCGTTATCTTCCAGCAAGGTAACTTCTGGACCCGCCACCTTGAAACAAGGAATACAGTAAGATACTATTGCCACACGCAAAAAAACATGTTCTAATACACTTCACAATTCCACCAAGATTTTATTAGAGACCCCTGACATTTCAGATCTTTTTTCTTGACTAATACCATTCAAATGGGGAACTCGCTTATGGGGCTGGCCTACAAGAAATACCAGTTTTCTTTCTATTTACTCTTATAGTAAAGTATTTTCTATGCTATTTAGGGTCACTTGTGTCCTACTCTTCAAAAAGTTTTCTCTACTATTTGGGTCTTTCAAATACTCCAAATAATGCAGCTGAAAAGTGATGTTAAAGCAGTAGGTAGTGTGTCAGTCACCTAATTATAACTAACTATACTAAAATATGTATATATTTTTATACATTTTGTCTTTGGAAATGCCATCTTAAGCCAGTTTTGAGGCCCTGGATAGAAACTGATACTTTCTCTATCTTAAGCAGTTGATTAAATGCACACCTCAAGTACTTCCTTCTAAGACTCTCTAGAATAGGACACTATGCTCATGCTCTAATAGCCACAATGCCAGGTACCAAACAAAAGTGACACTCCCCCCAAGACAAGTTTGTTTAAATTAGCTAGTTTGTTGTTACCCTGTGCGCAGCTCCCTGTGTGGCAGACTTCACTGGTTTGAAACTGCAAGGGAAAAGATTTCTGCCTCTCACCTGTCTATCTCCTTTCATCTACCTGATGCTTTTATCTATGTCCGAGAGTCAAAAGAAACCTCAAAACTTATAAAACACTCTCTTGATCTTCTCCTCATTCAGCCCCATTCAGCTTTGTCAAGATCCAGTCCACTCCAAGCAGAATGAAGGCTGACTCAGTAAAATCACATGGAGAAAAGACTCCTTTTCCCATCTGTGCCACTTGCCAAGTGTTCTTAGAAGAGGCTGTACCTCAGGTGGTTGGCCTCAAAGATGTCTCTGAAGTAAGACAGAGTGAGACCTTCCAGACTTTGATATATCTGGATGGTTCTAAGCATTCCCCACGTTTCTACTGCTTCAGGCATGTGGAGTAGACAGGAAGCAGAATACGAGCTTGGTGAAAGCTAGGGGAAACATTCTAAAAACCTCAGGCACCAAAATCCTGGAATTTACTTTTCTACTTCCTATTGGTGTCTGTGTCTTTATCTCTTGTCTGCCTTGCTCTTCACATTGTCCCTCAAAAGTGGTAGGATTTCTTCTGTTCTTAATTTAGGTATTGATCACAAACCTTGTATGAGTCAAATGTATGTGATATCATAGCTGTTGAGAAATTTTCTTGAAGCTAGAACTGCTCAATGGGCCAATCTGAAACAGGCCCTATGGTAATGGCTTATTTTTACAGTGTCTTCTTTTGAGCAGTCCTATGAGCCTAAGACCACATCTGTTGCAATAAAAAATCCTGAATATATCAAAAGATCAGTCCACATTCATATCAATTTCCTTCTGATGGCATATATTAGTCAGGGTTCTCTAGAGGAACAGAATCAACAGGAAGTGTGATTATAAAAAGGGAATTTATTAGATTGGCTCATGCAACCAGAAACTGGATAGTCCACAATGGCTGTCTGTAGCTGGAGAGCTGGAAGAACCAGAAGCTGCACAGTCCAAGACTCAGAAACCCCAGAAAAAGAAGAATCAACAGTGCTACCCTAGTCCAAGATCAAGGCTTCAGGAAACTACCTGGAGAATCAATGGCAGAGTCCACTTTGGAAGAGTGAGGAAGCACAAGTCTGATATCCTCAGATGATTGAAGCAACCATCAAGAACAAGTTTGAGAAGAGTTGAGCTTGCATCTGCATCTGCTTCCTTATTCTTCCAACTTTTATTCCATCTCAGCCACCATCCTGTTGGGCAGTGCTGCCCACACTTAGGGAGAGTCTCCACCTCAGTTCACCATCCCACATTTCAGTCATTCCTAGACAGTCTCTCGCTGACACACTCAGAAGCCTCTTAATCATACACATCTCTTAATCCAATCAAGTTGACAATTCAGATTAACCATAACATAGTATGTTTTTCTCCAATTAATAATTTGTCTTTTTCTATCCTAAGGCTATTTCCATTGGCTGAACAGGTAGCTTTTGAACTTGGATCAAATATTAAGGGAGGCAGCCTGTTTTAGTCAGCTTTTTTGTGGCTATCACTAAAAGACCTGATAAGAACAATATAGAAAAGAGAGTTTATTGGGGAGTCACAGTTTCAGAGGTATCAGTCCATGGATGGCCAATTCCATTGTTCTGAGTCCAAGGGGAAGCAGAACATCATGGTGGAAGGATCTGGTAGAGGAAAGCAGCTCAGGTCATGGCACCTGGAAACAGAAAGAAAGAGAGCGAGAGAGAGAGAGCACTCCACTCACCAGTGACAAAATATTAATTCCAGAGGCATACCCTCAGAGACCTATCTCCTCCAGCTACAACCTACCTGCCTACAGTTACCACTAAGTTAATCTATTCAAATGAATTAATGTACTGATCAGGTTAAGGATCTCATAACCCAATGACTTCATCTCTAAACTTTCTTACATTGTCTCTCACAAGAGTTTTTGGGAGACATTTGATATCTAAACAATAACACAACCGAATTAGAAAAAAATAATAGGGTTGTCCTCTGACAAGATATAGTTCACATAGATAATACTCAAATCAAATTTAATTGATTTCAAGTCCCCCTTTTCTTTTTTCCAGAGGAGGTATTAATAAACACTGCAAAAAATAAAAATCAAACCATCTAATAAATTATCAATATAGTTTAATATGATTTAGTTAATTGGAAGTTGATTGCTCTATCAAAAATGAGAAATGGGTTTGTTAAAGTATTAGCAAATCATAACAAGTGTTAGCACAGAGTTCTCAAGGATATTCATTCAAAAATTTAGAGTTTGGGACTATAATTAATCTCCTGTATCCTCCATTCCAAATATTAAACACATCATGAACTTAGTTTAGAACTTTAAAACATATCACAGGATAATTCTTTATAGATTCCTGGAAACAACTTGAATTTGTCCACTTATGTATATAAAATATGTCACAGTGAAAATAACCACCTAAGAAATCATGTTCATCTCTGAAATCTGCGGTTGCATCACAGGTTCACATGACAATCTAAATCTCTTGAAGCTTGTGTAGGATTATGCTGAAATGCATTTCCAGAGAAAATATTTACATTACTGCAGGTTCTTTGTAAATTCACAAGGAAAAAATTATGTGACACTTAATAAAGATTAATATTAAAAGTTTCAACTTTCAAATATTTCTTAATTCTAAATGAAAATGAAAATGTAAGGTTAGCGAAAAGAACACATTTATCTGCTGCATCTCAGTGGAAGAGTCTTTGCTTATAAATTGAATTCTTTTGGCCTTTTATAAATTGGGTAGTGATTACGTTATAAACTTTTCCATGAACAGAGAATTACTTCTAATCAAATAATTTGCAAATATTTATAACCAGTTACTCTGATTGGAAAATAAGATTGTGAGTTTTAGAGTGTAATTTGCAAAATTTTGATTAAATTAAGGAAAAAAGATCTTGTAATACATAATTGTCTTATTTGTGGGGTCTCTTGTTATGGCTTAGATTCTCTTTAGGATACCTTGAATGTGGCTGTAGTCTCAAGGAGGGAAGTCCCATATTCTATAATGCTTATTTTGAGCATTTACTTTAGAAAAATATATAAGAAGGGAAGAAAATTCTTACAAAAACTACTTTTGCCCTTGAATATAGAATGGCTGATAATAATAATCTACTGCCTTTGGCTAAGAAAGCACATAAATAAATATTACCTCTATTTGCTTTCAAGACAGAAAATGAAATAATTTGAGCTATTCTTGTAATTTTCAAAGATGGATAAACTAAGATTAAGATTCTGATATGCCAAAATTCACAAACCTCATTTGTGTTGGAACCAAGAATATAATTTAGGTTTTATAAACTTTAATTTTACCGCTCTGGCCATGTTGTCTTAAGATTCCCTCTTTGACATTTAAATTTTAAGAGCACATTTGTTTTAAACAACAGAGGATAATTTGAATGGGAATGTATAAAAACAATTCAGAGAAAACTCTAAGATAGTTTTTTAAATAACTACATTAATCCATTAATGATACCTTTTCAGAAAAATATATTAAATATTAATTACATTTTATATAATTATGAAATAGTTATAAACTGTATAGATAGAAAACCAGAGAACAAGAATGAAAAAAGTGAGAGAATATGAACCAAAATTTTAACAGATCTTGGGTGATTTCATATATATATAATACACATATATCATATATATTATATTTATTCATATATATATAAAATGGGTGATTTTATATAATAAAATATTTTGATTTTTAATAAGAACAAATTTTTCAAATTCCATTTTGAAACAAACATAAAACTTTATAGTCATATATAATATATGTGTATACATATTTGTGTATAGATAGGATAGATATGTATATACATATACCTGTATATGTATGCATATCTGTATATAATGCTAATTATTATATTTGTAAAATTTGAACTAATATTATATCAGATATGTATACACACATTTTTCACAATATATTTGACAAAATATTAGTAAATATTTAAAATCCTTCATTTAAAGTTCTCTGATACTAAATTATAAAATGGTGATAAAAACAGAGGTTGGAGCAGTAAGTTATTCTGATATCCATTGCTGTAGCAACATCAAGCTGCAAACATGATGTCTCAATCCCCACCCAGTGCTATTTTTTACTCCTTATTTTTTGTTTTCAAATGCCCCTAAAAATTGTTATTAGAGTCATTCTTTTTCTCTAAATTCTTAATTGCTTATGGCCTTCAAACTATGTCCAGAATCAGTGTAGTTCATTTTATCTAATAATATTGAAAGAAGTAGCCCACATAAAACATCTCTGTTGCTGAGTAAATGTGGAGATGAAATGTATTAATGCCAGCTACACAATGAATAATAGTCCTCTTGGGAAAGAATGGAAGGTTTTTAGTTATTATAACAATGATCTCTGAAGTAAATTTTGTAAAATGCTTTACCTTTAAATATGAGACCAAGCTTCATGGAAAAAAAATAAGCAAACTATATATGGCAGATAAAAAGAGAGATGTGGTTTATATCTGCAAGTAACTGACCTTCCTATTGCTAAACCACAAAACTAGAGAGACTTGTCCACCCAGTCCTATTTTGAACTTTCCACTACGATGATGCATGAGCAGAATAGAATGTGTGCCATCTCTACAGGAGAGAAAAAAAATGAAGACTGGGCTAATTATACTTATTTCCCCTACCAAACTAGTCAATCACATGGAAATCCTTATCCTCTCTTGGAGAGAGGAAGCAAGAAAACTAAGAGACCTGGAAGATTAAGCCATAAAAACTCAACATGGTCGGTAACCAGCATGGGAGAAGTGACTACTACTCACACAGTCCACAACCAAAGCTAATAGATCCCTGTTTGTGGACTTCCTGCCACTAAAGTGATATGGGAGACATGTACTTCCCTACTTATGTTTGTGATGTATTACCCCCAATGCACAGACACATACGTTCTAGGAAAAAGAAGATCTTTGAAAGTATATGTAGTATATATTTCATTAGCTGTTCCCTACCTTGCAATTTCCTTTCAAAGGTAGGAATTTGGTTTAATTTTAACGTAAGCAATTTGTAAGTAGGAAAACAAAATCTGCCGAAACAACACATTGAGTTCAAAGTTAAAAATATTATTTCATTAATTTACTGTTGTTAATTTGTTGTTTCATAATTGTCATGCTCTTGTGCCTTTTAGTAATTCAGGATAGACAGTGCTATCTATTAAAATACTTGATTATTAAATAAGACCACATGTAGATGTGGTCTTCAGACAAATTAAAAATAAATAACCTGAAGTTTTCTCAGACCACCAACAGAAATACTAGGACATGATGACAAGTACTTTACAGTTATAATTTAGATCTTATAACTCTTCAGTGAAATAGAAATAAAAAATGAACTTTTCTCATATTTCTTATGTAGTAAGATAACTATGCAGTAATTCTTAGGACCTAAGTATGGGCATTTAGAAAATCTACACCACCTATAAAAGTTTTCAAGGAGAAGGAAGTAAAGGTTGAGAAGGCTTTCAGACAGTCAAGAGCAGCAACACTGTTCTTGGTCTATAATCCATCATTAGTTTAACAATGCTAGAGAAAAGGAATACCAAGGATGAATCAGGAAGAGTGTTGTCTACAATGAAACAGTGGAGTGCAGCTGAAGTGGAAACAGAGGGCCCAGGGTAAGTACAGAAGCACTGTTAGAAAATCACATGGTGTTTAAGAGTCTGTAGAGTGTTAGAAGAGATGGAGCTTGGTGCTTAATTCTATTTCTAAAGTTATATATTGATTTAGTAATGGATATCTGGTTGCATGTCTACATCTGTATTTATTTTTTTAAGTATATCTATGTCTATATCCACAGATATTGATTCATATATCTCCTTTTGTGCACATATGTAGGTAAATTTCCTAACTTGAAAGCTATTTTAAGGTGATTTTTTGTACTTTTATCTTAGATAGCATTATGAAAATGGTTGTTCTCATCAAATATAAAGTGATCATGAAACATCTCTAAAATTTGCATAATATTCTGCATCTGAGGGAGAAAAACCATTACTTCCAAATGGCATATATTTGGTATATATTTCTTTTCCATCAGAGAAATGTGATTTTATGTAACCTATTGCTCAGGTTATTAATATTATCTTGAAGATATCTACTGAAAACATTGAAAATTACCAGGTTCATTTCATTGTATGTATATTCACAGTTAAAATTTTAATCTGAATCTTAACTTTGCAACAAATATCACATAAGGCACCATTAATGCATGGCTTAGAATTACCAGGCCACATATAAAATATTGGGAAGCTCACACTGGCAGAGTTTAAGCAGTGCTATTTTAATTGCAAACACATTGCATGATTAGTCAGCACAGCAAGTCTTTCACCCAAAGGCACAGATGTCTTCTGGCTGGACCTCCTGGGCAATTGGCATTCTGACCATTTGCACTGCTTGTTGTTATAAGAAGGTCTATTATGGAGTTTTGTATCCTCTACTAGCCAGTGTGAGACAATTAAAGAAACCATGTTCAATTTTTCCATTACATTATATTCTCTAGTCTTCTTTTCATTAATATAAACCTGCCTTACTAACTACTTACTTGCCTTTTATTTACCAGAGAAAGTATCATTTTGTCACGGAGAATATATTTTTGGAATAAAATATGTAAAATAAAGGTTCAAAAAAAAGAAAAAAAAAGAAAATTGATTGCATATGGCCCATTAATACTGTAAACTCAGATGTTTCATTTCATATCATGCAGACATTTTCTTAATAAAGAACAGAATGGAAGGACATGGTACATGTATATAATCCCTGCTACTGGGGAGGCTGAGGAAGGAAAAAAAAGTTCCAGGCCATCCTGGGTAACTTAGCAAGACTTTGTCTCAAAGTAAAATTTTTAAAAGTGTGAAGGCTGGAATGTAGCTCAGTGGTAGAGCATGCACAAGACCCTGAGATTGATCTCTAGTACTACATAAACAGGAACACAAACAAGAAAAATGTTAACTGATCAATTTGGAAATTACATTGTAAAGTGCAGTTTGATATCTGGGAACTTCATTACAACTTTTCTGTTATGACCAACTAATCTGTTAGCTGGAGTTTTGAATCCAACTTTCCTTAGTAGATGGTTAAAGAGTATTTTTGATTAAAGAAAGAAATCTATAACATAGATCAAGATCAGGGAATTGTTGCTCTTTTATTAGATTGAGGTAGTTGATGATACATAATAATCCTTTGTAATTTTATGTCTCTTTGCAGTTTAAAAATGGTTATATGTACATGCATAATTTTTTGAAATTATTTATTTTAATTGACATGAATCATATGTATTTACAGTATGTAAATATATGATTTTATATGTATTATATGTGTATATATATGATTATTTGTATGATTTTAATTAACAACTTATATTCTATACTTACATAATTTGATCTGAATTTTTATGCCACATGATCGTAAAACCAGTCCAATTAGTTAGGCAATGTTTGCATTATTACTAATTATTGATCAGAGTCTCAGAAAGTTGAAGTGATATATACAAGGATAAAAGTTAATGATTAACAGAAGTGATACATCTCAATCTTATATTCTCTAGCCTTCCTTTCATTAGTATAGACCTGCCTTACTAAACTACTTACTTGTCTTTTATTTACCAAGCATTTATTGAGTATCAATAAGATAAAATGCATTGCTTATGGACAAACAAGGAAAAAAGTGGGGACATAAATATTTAAATAATATTACCATTGAGACTGATTATGAAGGTAGGAAGATAGAGAAATGTTTTGTTAAAGTGATGGCTTCAAAGAGGAAGTGCTGAAATCTGTAAGACTGGAATGAGGACATTTTTAAGAGGGAAGATATTTGAACAAGATGAAGAATTGAGTAGGTGTTTGTTTGTGATGTGAAGCAGAAAGGACTTTCCATTTACAGAAGAATCAACAGGGCCTTATCAAGCAGACTGGGGTCTACAAAACTGTCAGTAATACTATGGTTGGCTGGACAAATGGGAAGGGTTGGGTAATGAAGGGCTGTCTCATCTCAGAAGTTATTTAAAGAGCTGTGTGCTCAGAGCATTTCAGAACTGGGGGAGGTCATTAAGATCAGAGAGCCCAATTCAATTTTTTTTTAAACTTTTTTTATTTTGCCCATGTGGAAATCTAAACTCCTGGGGGGGAAAAAAAACACAATTAACCTGCCTAGGATGAAGCCAGTTAGAAGGAATGACAAAGGGACCCACCTAGTAATAAGGACTGGTGCACAGTATTCTGAGAATCAGGATTTTTAAATCAGATCTATAGGCATGTGAATAAGGCCATGAAGAGAATTTAAATACAGAGGCTACAAAGTACAAAATTTTAAGAAACTAACTGCTTTTGAATTCTTGACTTTAAGGGAAATAACCATGGTAGTCTGCCTCTGGCTGAGTGGATTCTACTACACAGAGGACCAGAGTCTTCTTTCCATTTTTTGTATTTTCACTAAAGAGATTGGGTAGCAACTATTTAAAAGAGTACACTTCACCCACTTCTAGAAAAGATTCAAAAATTAATTCATGACCTAAAACTATTCCATTTCTAATCATCTTCTAATACCTTGGAGGGCAAATCAGTTGTTGGCAATTCTCGAGATGCCATTATTATCATTGTACTGAATTATTTACAAACTTGTATCAAAGCACCAGATTAAATTGCTTTGGTCTTATGTAAAATTCCTCTGATCTTTGGCAATCATTACTTATTTACAGCTTCCATAATTTTTCCCCTTTGCAAAAAAAAAAAAACAGAAAGTTTTATTAACTATAGCTAAAAGGCACTATTTTACTTTTACAGTAAAAACTCTCTTTAAAAGGAAAAAAGTTTAAAAACTGTAGTTTTTTTAATTTAAAATCAAGATCTTCTATGTGAAAAGCAGATTATCTAAACAGTTTCTTTCCCTGAGAGAGATATTCATAATATTTATTGTAAAATATAAATATTAGGTTTCTTACTTCATGTGAACTATTTGCAGGTATAGTAAATACAATTCTTTTAAAACAAAACTAGGATAATACCAACAGTTAATGTTTACATTTATTGAAACATGTGAAGTTACTTCAAAAAAAATGTCAGAGAATGAAATAAAAATTTACCATATGACTGGAAAAAATATTCAACATGTGATTTTTGAACTCAAATTGGCTATAGTTTCACATTGTGGCCTTAAACAGAACACATCTATGTTTAATATGGATGTTTTCCTAAAACCTGAGGTTGGGTAAGTTTGCACAAGAAAAACTGATGCCAAATGTTCTGGTTTACATATTGATTTATAGCAACCAATTTGTCCTCAGCTTTGAAATATCTCCTATTATCCTGGAAACCTTAAGCAACTCTGTAGATAAATGATGAGAGTTTTTTGCTTATATATTTTGTTTTCATTTGTCTGATTTTTCATTGTTGTTAAAGATTCACAGAGTCTTTTTAAGAATAAAATTAAATTAATGAATGTTAATAAAAATGGCAACCACAATTGGAATTATTTACCTAAATGCAAAAACAAATTTCTCAGAATATAATTAACCTTAGAAGTAAAAACATCATCAATATATGATTTTTTAAATAATACATGTGAATTTTAGAACTCCAGGATGCTATTAACAATAATTTATTTTACTAATAATTGACTATCAAGTAAAGTTACCCATTAAATATTTGGAGAAATCTTATGGTTTTCTAAACATCATATAATATGTAGTATATCCTCAGGTGTCTTAAATTTGAGACTTTTTAGGAAACCAAACAACTAAATTATATCAGATACTCAGTATTATCAGATATTCAATTGCTATAAATGACAGCTAATGAAATATCATTTATTTCCTTTATATTTCACGTTGTCTTTTTAAAAAAAAGTGAAAAAAATTCAACAAGCAGAAGTTCAGAAAAGTACCTAGAAAATCGTTTGGATTTGGATTCACTCTCTTTACTGAATCTGCCTAGTTCTCCAAGGTAAACATTCTGAGATTTTTGTAAATAGCCAAGGATCCTCTGATGTTCCAAAGCAATCAGAACCTCAGCTATGCAAATGACTCCAAATAACTTCATGGAGAACAGCAAAATAATTAATATCAGACTATATGCTTTGAAAACATAGTTTCTTCACAATGGAATTGTAAAGATTAGTCCATTTATCTGATTACCTCTCTATTCACTGAAATGGTAAAAATAAGCAAGCTATAATTAGATTGCAAAAATAAAGAATTCTCCCTTTTTTCACATTAAGCCAATTTAGCAGAAAGGCACATTGAGGAGTGGGATTTTTTTTTCAGTATACTCCTCATTTTAAACTTAATGTTTAATCCTAGATTATACATCTTTTTAACTTACAATCAAGCCTCAAATAATTTAAATGTGTAGTAATGTAATATAGTTTTGTGTCTTAATTCTGAGGAACAGAAAGTAGCACTGATATACACAATCTAGGCAACTAATTAGGAGTATGTTAGTAGGGAAGCCAAGTTCAGAAATGGTGAAGATGTCAAGACACAAAGGATATCTACCCAGAAGCTTAGTCAGCAAGAACCACAGCAATAATCTTACAGAACAAACAACTTGGTGAGAATCCTATGTGTGTGGTGGCTGACCTGCACCTGAAGGCAACTGCTTCTTCCATGTTTATATCACTCACCTGACTCTGGGTAAATGTGTCCTATTGACTTACCTTGGAATGTCCTACTCTCTCTGGATGAACTAAAATTCAGATTGCTTTGGAGTTAAGTAAAACAGTTGTCCAATACATTCCACTACTTTATGTACCCATCAGATGTATAAATCCTTCTCCATATTTTCATTTCCAAAAGTAATTTTGTTCCTCTATTCAATGTTATGCAAAACAAAATCACTATTAAAGCTAAGAATACACCTGCTTCATCCATTACTGCATTATTCTACGTCTGAACAGCTCTCCACAGTGCTAATATCCTGTGTGACTAGCATTATTGTGTAGTATATTGGATATGACTTCTCTTACCTTAGCTAACCAGAAAATACATTTCTAATTTTAGACATATAGAATAAGCCTGTCAATTCCAAACAAATGTCCTGAAAAAAATATATACATATACTTTTCCTCATTCTTATAGAGATAAAATTCCTATTAGTAGCATACAAAGTGAATATTGCTATACTTAAGTCATTTCCTAATTTTTTATATTTAGATATACCTTCTGGAATAAGACCCTCAATTCATTTATAGAGTGAATCATTTTTATCTAAACTTACTACATAGTAGTATTTTTAAATAAAATATTTGTCTGTTACTACAGTCCCCTTTTCCATCTTTTGTTAACTAGTCTATTCAACCATTGGATCAAAAATGATTAAGAAATCTTAAAAGAACTGAGATTCTTTGCTTAGGTTCATGTTGGACCAATGAATAAATAATATGTATATTGACATAGGATGGTATGTTTTAGTAGTTTTAACCATGAGTTCAATCTCTGCATTATTCTGTTCTAATTCTATGGATACTTGAGGGGTTCCTCCAAGAAGGAAGCATTAGTTTCAAACACTTCTATTTTTGTAGATGTCTTCTAATTCCATAATGAAAGTCACCTCTCTTTCCTGGATTTGAAACACACTCCTAACGATGTTTCATCCATTCCCCTAGGTATTTAAATATAATTAATCAAAAATAAAATTGATCTACTTAGGTTTAAATCTACAGTTTCTTAATGTATTTTCATATTGCTGAGTACAACAAGTCATAAATTTGGAAGTCATCTATGATTCTTGAATTTTACTCATATTGAATCTATATCCAATTTATCAAATCAAATTGATTTTACTGTTTGAATAGTTTTTACTTCCCTTATCTCTTTCAATGTGTTGCCATTTACTTAATAAAATACTAAATATTTAACTCTGATTATTATAATAATTCCTTATTTAGTTTAGATTACACTTTTCATGTTTAAATTTTCCATATTCAACTTTTTGTGAGAGCAATTTTTAACAACTAATTGGAAATGTTGTCTCTCTCTTTTTTATTTTTTGCCTTTATATTTTATTTTTTCCATTTTTATTGGTTCACATTAGTCATACATAACATTAAGATTCATTTGAAATAATTATAAATGCATGGAATATAACTTGCTCTAATTCAGCCCCCAATACTTCCCATTATGCTCCCCACTCTCCTCCCCCTGTTACCTTTCCTCTATAAAACTGATCTTTCTGCTATTTACTTTACAGTTGTTTTTAACATTTACCTTTTTTTTTTCCTTTGGTGGCAGTGGTGCTAGGGATTGAACCCAGGGACTTGTGCATGTGAGGCAAGCCCTCTACCAACTGAGCTATATCCCCAGGCCTACAGTTGTTTTTTAAATTAGTATCTTGTAGATATACATAATGGTGAGAATTGCTATATTCATATATGTGCAAAAGAAAATTAGGTCAGATTCATTCTGTTCTTTTTCCAATATCTTATCCCTCCTTCCTCCCCTCTCAGTCCCCTTCTTCTACTCCATTGATTTTGTTTTATTTTGATGGAATTCCCCCCATGGCCCATTTCTTCTCTCTTCTTTTCTCTCTTTCTCTCTCTCTCTCTCTCTCTCTCTCTCTCTCTCTCACTCTCTCTCTCCCCCCACCCCTCTCTATTTTAGACTAGCTTCCATGTAGCAGAGAAAACACTTGACATTTGACTTTCTGGGTCTGGCTTATTTCACTTAGCATGATAGTTTCCAGTCCCATCCATTTATCAGATGCCTCACTCTTGTTTAAAACTCTTCAGTGTTCCTCCCCTTGTCTGAGAACAAATTTAGAAATGTGTAATGACATACAGTTTCCTCTTCTGTCATCACAGTATACCTTTCTTTCCCTTAATTGTAGCAATTAAACAATTAAGATCTTATAAAATGCCTGGCATCTTTCCCTACTTTCAGTATCTTTACCTATTATCTGTCCTCTTTCTAAAATCATGTGGATAACTTCTCTTCCCCTACCAATTACTGCAGCATTTGGAAATGGCAGGTTGAGATAGGTACTCCCCCTGCAGATGTTCCAGCTAGCTCTTCCAATAGTAGCTGAGTTCCAAGAATATTGTTCACTTGAATGTCCTTAAGATTAAACACAGTATATGACTGAACTTTCACAGGAGAGTAAAAAAAGTAATATTTATAAACACTTATTAAATTCTTATTAAAGAAGTACTAAACAGCATTTCTGCACTACTCAGGGAGGGGTCCAAGCAGCATTGTTCTTGATTCCCACCCTAACTTAAAGGGAAACTGTCACAATGTCCAGAGCCTTCGGCATCCTGCAAATGAAGGAAGAGTATGTCCTCAAATTCCTTGCAGCAGGAATCCACTTATGTGGCACCAATCTTGATTTCCAGATGGAACACTATATCCTCAAAAGGAAAAGCAATGGCATATACATCATAAATCTGTAAAGGACCTGGGAGAAGCTTCTGCTGGCAGCTCGTGCCATTGTTGCCATCAAAAACCCTGCTGATGTCAGTGTCATATCCTCTAGGAACACTGGCCAGCAGGCTGTGCTAAAGTTTGTTGCTGGCCACTTCTCTCCTGGAACCTTCACTAACCAGATCCAAGGAGCCTTCCAGGAGCCATGTCTTCTGGTGGTTACTGATCCCAGGGCTGAACACGAGCCTCTTACAGAAGCATCTTATGTCAATCTGCCTACCATTGCTCTGTGTAACACAGACTCTCCTCTGCGCTATGTGGACATTGCCATTGCGTGCAACAATAAGGGAGCTCATTTTGTGGGTCTGGTGTGGTGGATGCTAAACCAGAAGTTCTATGCATGTGTGGCAGCATTTTCGCATGAACACCCATGGAAGGTCATGCCTCATCTCTACTTCTACAGAAATCCTGAAGGGATTGATAAGCAGAGCAGGCTGCTGCTGAAAAAGCTGTGACCAAGGAGGAATTTCAGGGTGAATGGACTGCTCCAGCTCTCAAGTTCACTGCTACTCAGCCTGAGGTTGCAGACTGGTTTGAAGGTGTGCAGGTGCCCTCTGTGCCTATCCAGTAGTTCCCTACTGAAGACTGGAGTGCCCAGTCGGCCACTGAAGAGTGATCTGCAGCTCCCACTGCTCAGGTTACTGAGTGGGAAGGAACAACCACTGAATGGTCTTGAGCTGTTCAGCAGACACTTATTAAGCAAAATGGACATAAGGTTCTGGAAAATAAACACCAGTTTCTTTAAAATAAAAGAAGAAGAAGAAGAAGAAGAAGAAGAAGAAGAAGAAGAAAAAGAAGAAGAAGAAGAAGAAGGAGGAGGAGGAGGAGGAGGAGGAGTTGTTGGAGGAGGAAAGGAGGAGGAGAAGGAGAAGAACTAGACTTAGTGATCTGCATACATAATGCCACTATCCCTCAAAAATATTTATAAATTGGCAATTGATACCAATGATGGCATCTCTGCCTTTATTTGAATTACCAATGACATTTAGCAGTTGATTACAATCTCCCTCTTGAAACACTTTTTTGTTTGACTTCCATTTATAACTTCTCCACATCTTTATCATCACTTTCTATCTTTCGTATTTTTAGCAAAAGTAATTCTAAGAAATCTGAGGTGATATCTCATTATGGCTTTGATGATTAATGATACTAAGCATCTTTTAATATCACTGTTGGCTATTTGTATGTCTTCCTTAGAGAAATATCTATTCAAGTCCTACTTATTTTTTAAAAATAAAGTTATTTGTTTGCTTCTGAGCTGTGGAGTTCCTTAAGTAGTTAAGAGATTAACATTCTATTAGATATTTGCAAATATTTTCTCCCATTCTGAAGGTTAACTTTGCACTCTATTGGTTATTCTCTTTGATGTAGTAATATTTATTTTACTTTTGATTATGCTTTGGCATCATATGCAAGAAATAATTGCCAAGATCAATGACACAAAGCTTTTTCTCCATTTTCTTTTAGGAGCATTAAAGTTTGGGGTTTAGATATTTAATCCATTTTGAGTTTATTTTTACATATGGTTTAGGATAAGTGTCTAATATCTATATATCCATCTTTCTCTCATGTGGACATGCAGTTTTCCCACACCACTAATTTCTGCATTTTTAGCATCCATATTAAATATCTATTGGCTATATATATGTGGGTTTATTTCTGGGAACTTGAGACTCTTCATTTTACCTATATGTCTACTTTTATGTGAGTTGTAGTGATAAGGGCAAAGTTATACAGACGATAAATAGACAAAATATTCAATACAACACAGAGTGCTAAGTATTACAGGGAAAAAGATCATAGAATAATTGGAATAGCACATGAAGGGATGAAGGTGGCAATAGTTGCCTGTGATGTTTTTTATATAGTTGGAAGTCAGGAATATTTCACTGATAATATTTGAGTAGGGACCTTAAGAAAGTGAGGTAGAAGACTATAGATCTTTGGAAAAGGGAAAAGCAAATCTGAAGGTCATGAGACAAGAAAAGATTTAGATTAATACATCAAGAAGCAAGTAGGTGACTGACATTAATGAAAAGACAGAAGAAAAACCCCAGCCTTAATTACCATAACCAGAATATAAGATCCATGGAATTCAGAAATGTGAACTTCTGGCTTCCTGCTCCAGTGAATTTAAAATGGCACTCAGTGCCCTAAGGGTGACTGAGGTGAGCACTTTTATTGACCAGTAAGACACAGTTTGCTCTTCTTTTATCACTTGGAGGAGTTGCTCTTTACTAAAGCTCTGAAGTTGGAGGCAGACATGATATACCTTTCCAAAAGAAAGAAAAATAAAAAATGAGTGAAAATTCTGTGTTGCTTTTGAGTGGTTTCATTTAAATGTTGACTCTAAATTTTCAGCTGTGGAGATCTTGGAAGCTCAGGTTTACATGGGGGTGCCAAAAGATTGAAGCAGCCTGGAATGCTGAGTGTACACTTGAGGGACAGCTGTTCTGGAGAACTGCCCAGATATAGAGTGGGTTTGCACAACAGGAAAGTAAACGCGTGGCATGCAGCCACTGAGAGTTAGGGAGTTTATGTTACCACAGCAAAACCCAACCTATCTTGACAGGTGTGATAATCAATAAATAGGAGTTGAATGAATGAATAAATGAACCCTGTTTTATAACTGGGGAAGCAGAGTACTAGTGAAGGTACATAATTATCTTGGGGTTGCTGATGGAAACTTGGACTCAAAGTCAGATCACATATAATATTTGAAATATGTAGCAATCCTTTTAACCAAGAAAGATAAACTGTTTATTTCACAGTTACTTGCAATATAAATCAGTGACAAACAGATCATAATCCAGTAACTGACTAAAATCAATGTTGACAAAGACAAGCCAAAGGAAAAATAATAGATTTTTTCCAAGAATTTTGTTCCTATTCTGGAGTTATTCAAAAGTAAGCCAGAGCTGCAGTGCTGTGGTGCCTGGCTATAATCCCAGTGACTCAGGAGGCTGAGGCAGGAGGATTGCAAGTTCAAGGCAGCCTGGGCTTAGCAAGAGCATATTAAAATTGCAAAAATAAAATGAAAAGAGTTGGGGAGGTTGCTTAGTGGTAGAGTGCCCCTGGGTTCAATTCCCAGCACTATTGAAAAAAAACACAGTGGCCAGGACTTTGATGTCTTGGTGTCCAGAGAGGGTATAGTTCAGGGTTCCAAGCTTTAGCTTAGTGCTAATTACTCTGTCTTCACAGATAAAGTAAAGCTCATACAACAGTTTTTCTCTGTTTTGTGCACTGATTATTTTTTTGATCAAATGTGTTGTGAGCAATCATTCCTCATATAAGTAATTAATAATTGTTACTTGAGATTTTCCAGGAAAAGTTTATAACTGCAGACAAAAATGTCTGCATTGTTTAAGGAGAAAGTAAATAAGACAGTATTTCTCTATCTACTTTGGCTTTCAGTTCCTGAAGCCAGATTTAGTATGGAAATACAAACATAAAGGTCTTCAGTAATATTTACTTCCTTCTTTATTTTAGATTCTAGTGTTCTTTCTCTCTGTCTCCCTCTCCTTCTCTATGTGTGCATTTATATTTATGTTATTTATATTTGTTTGCATGATAAATTGTTACAATAACAGCTCCCAATGCATACTCACATCTTGAGTTTTTTCACTGACCCCATGATTTAACTGATAAAATTCATAAGAAATAAAATGGCTTCTGAGACCGGGCTGTAGGAGACCTTGAAACTTCTCTTTTCACCTTCTTAAAGTGTTTACATCATCATGTAACTATGCCTGCTATAACTTCTGGCAGATAAGAAATCATGTAGGGACAGCCAAAGTTGTCCAACTAACAACCAGAGCCACGCATGTGTGGAAGACTACACAGGACAATCCAGTCCAAGGGGACATGACAACTGACAAAAATGCACAACAGAGGTCACTCAGCCTCAGCAGATGCACAGAGGAGGAACACAGCCAAATCTCACCCAATTTGCTAAACCACAAAATTATGAACAAATAATCATTTGCTTAAGCTTCTAAGTTTTGGTATGGTTTGTCATGTGGCAAAAGATAACTGCTGTAATATAAATTTATTTTTGTCTAAAGAGAAGAAAATATACACTTCACATTTTACACTGGTTAATTAAAGCAAAAAAAATTATTCCACCTATATATGAGAAAGGAATTTATTAAAATTTTATAGAAAGCAGCATGTTGGGGATAATGTGTGTTGGCTATTTTTAATCCTAGTTTCCGTGTAGAAGTGCTGAAATAGAGGACTCTCCTTTTACCAACTCTTTACTCATTCCACCTAGGGGCAGTAATTAGAAGATTCCTGGAAAATAAATGGATCTGTTTAGCAGCAACTTAATTTTTCCATCTTTGAAATTAGCTGACTTATAGCAGCAGCCCCCTCCATGCCTATCTGCATACCAGGGGCACAATTCTGCCCCCTGTGAGCAATGGAGCAGTGAGTGGGGAGACTTACGAAGGTATTGGTCATGTCCCCACAACTTCATGGATGGGAGTACCCAATGTGCACCTCACTGTGCATTGCTTTCTTTCTCAACTGGTTCATAAATATGCATTATTTTGTTTCAATAAACATTGTACAATAATGTAACAAAGTGAAAATTGTGAGTTTTCAAATAGGCTCTAGGACAGATTAATTCCCTTACTGTAAAAATGAGTATCACAAAGATTAGGAGCATCCTGTTAGATAAAAGGACAGGATATTTTGTTAAATTTGTTTTTCACATTTATGTACATAGGTCTTGATTAATTTTTTCTAAAAATTTCGATGGCCAATACAAATATTTGAGATGATCCATTTACTTGCATTCTTATGTGTCTGAAGAATCTGATATTTGGAAAGAGGCAGTAGATGAAGTATTTATTTATTGCAATTGTATTTTGGGCTCTCCTAGAAACCACACAGAACACTGTTCAGAGTGACTTAAGTGTAATTGATCTCCTAGGTTGGTCACATAACCCTTTGACTTTGGTTACTATATAAAGCTGCAGACATTCCCAAAATATTTTTGTATCTTCATGTTTCATTTATTTTAGAAAAGGATGCTGTTTCAAGCCAAACTAAATGGAAATACTTCAGTTTACGAAAGTATTCTATACTGTGACCTTTAAGTCACCTGGAAGAGGACTCAAAGCACCTTTTATGGCTTAATCAAATTATAAACCACTGAATTCACTCCTTTCCCATAAGGAAAATATACACACTGTTATGAAATAGCTCATTTCTCCACAGACTTAGATATTATATAGAATAAAAGCAGTCCCCTGATAATCATATGTGTTCCATAAAAGTTGACACAGCAAGTTCAGCCAATGTCTCCCCTATTGACACTGAATGACTCAGTGTAACCACAATAGCTGTGACTGAATTTGGAAGAGCAACTCATGACTTTGAATAGAGTTACCCAATTTAGAAAATAATGTACTCATCCCCTGTGATCAAGCCAGGTAGCTATTTTTTCTGTTTTTAAACACTTCTAGAAAAATGCTTCAGCATCAACTCAGAGCTTGTAAACACTGATTGTTTGACCCTGCAATGACTGGCTCCAGAGCATCTGACTTTAAGAGACTGAGTAACTTGAAATAGAACAAGAGAGCAGCCATCTGGAAACCAGTACAGCACAGCATATATGGAATCTACCAAGGCAGCAGGAGATACACCTGCAGGCTGAAAGATAGTTATGGTAGTGTACTGCAGCATCTTGCAAAGTCTAGCACAGCCCCTCATGTAGCACACACGTTCAGAATGAAGTCTGGTTTTAGGAAAGTCAGAAGGCAAGCACACTGCTGGTATGTTGTTCACTCTGAGGCAAATATTCACTTAGGGTAATTAGCTTCAATAGTGAGATTTTAATCATTTCATTCTCAACATAAATATTTGGCTAATCGATATGAAAGGTATTTATTTTCTCTATAGTTGGCTTTGCTTCCCAGCATTAGTACTGTGTGACAGATGGCTGATGTCATCTCTGCTTGGAAGAACTCAGTTGGCAATATTAGCATGGCATATTTCTGGGGACTTGTGATGCGCTATGAGATGATGAAAGATAAAAGTGTCCAAAAGGGTATTCCCCAAAGCAAATATATTTATATGATTTGATACCACATCTTACTGATCCATCATACACACACACACACACACACACACACACACATCCCATTTAATTAATATTTTACTTAAGCATATTCTGGTAAATATTAAGACCCTACAGCATACTAGTTAGACACTGGTGGTTTACAATATACATTAATTGTTTATTTTTTTTTGTCCCTTCATATGTTCAACAAATACAGATAGAGCAATCCTCGTGCAAGCAATGTATGTCCTCAATCCTACCAACAATTACTACATAATTGCTATGAAAGATGGCACAGGATGCTCTGTGTTAAAAGTAGACTTTGGTGAAATTTTTACTTGATGAGTCTACAGCTGCTCTCTGTGTTTGGCTCCATGTTATGGAATTTCCTGTTGCCAAAAGGCTCTGTACCTGTATCTCTCACTCTTTGTCCTTCTCCCTCACACTGTCTGTTGTCATGATGTGGCTTCTGTCAAAACACCTGGTTCTGAAAAGGAGGAAAGAGTTGGTATCGAAACTAGGGAAAATACTGGGGAAAAGAGGGTGGAAATATATGAAAAAAATTCAATTTTTTAATGTAGAATCTTTCAATAATAATGAAGTGTTTAGTATTTCTAGACACTCTTCTGGACACTTAACAGAACTTTAATGTATTTATTTAAATCCTCTCAACAAACCACTCACCTAGGAGCTAAAATTGTTTTGAGAGGAAACTGAGACACAGAACACTTAAATAACTTGCTCAAGGTCTGGGTTTGTGGTAGAGAAGGATATCATACTGAAGCAGTTGGTCTCATAGTCTGTGTTCTAATTACTGTGCTATAGAAAAGAAAGCAAAGCTCTCATCCTGGAAAGGAATGGCAGGAGAGTAATTGCCACAGCCTAACCCATCAACAAATGCTTGTGTAATTCGGTTCACCATCTTACAGAAGAGAATAACTCCTTGAAGAAAGAAACTAATGTATAGCATTTTATGTCTTTGGTTCTTTTATTTCTCAACAGTGCAATATGCTATCTTAATAAAACAAATACAAGCTGTGACAATAACAGTAGGAAAGGAAGGGATTTTACAGATAAGAAACAAAGTTCGAAAACTTTTTGATATTTTACTGGTATGTATAGGAGAAAGCTAAAGGCTAAAATAACAGGACTTAATAATTTCTGTTATAATGTGACAGTTTCTTAAAGGAATCACTGTTTCATTGAAGGTCTATACCTACCATGCATATAATTTAAAAATAGGTTGCTGATAGTAATTCTTTTCATTAAATCCTACGTAATCACATAAAAAATCAAATTCTCTTTCCTCCTTTTTTTTCAGAGATCCAACCACTGATATATCTCTAAATGATTTCATTTATTGTTAATATTCCAATTTCCTCAAGAATCTGCCAAGTGTACTATCCCTGGTCACTCATTAAGGAGAAGGGGATACAAAGTCTTCAGTAATTTCTTTACCTTCACCATGTTGTTCTTGTATCTCATGTTCCCAACTACTGAAAACTAACAATTACTTAACCACATAACAGTATGACCAAAAATATCCATGTTTAAGTATCTTTTTCAGATAATATGAGTTTGTTATTAAAAGTATTCATCTCAGATTAAAAACTAATGAAGTAAAAATATAATATGTGACACCATTAGGAAAGTTTCATCTTGATCTATCACCTGAAAACAAGAAGTAACAGATTACAATTAACTCAGATACATGTAAGTACTTATGTCAGCTTTGACCACACAATCTATAACCAGAGATATTTCAAGTATAAATCCCATATCAGTATAATGTATTTAATAGCTACACCATAAAGGTGACTTTTCTCTTAATACAGATGCCTTTGTTTCTCAGATTTAGAGTTCTTTATGTACTAGAGATGTATACCAATAAAACATGACTTTGACTAATATAAGGTGGTGATTTTATTCGTTTTCTAATCTTCATAGAAAATAAAATGAAGTGTTCAAATGTGACTTCAGGAAAGTTTCATGTTGATCTATGATCTGAAAATTATAAATAACAGATAGCAATGAATTCACAGTACATATAAACACCTATGTCACCTCTGACTATTATGTCATAAAATGTGGAACAGTCCAGACTTATAATGGTGGCCTAACATGTCCTGTTTTACCTTACTTCTGTTCAGTGCAGATAGTTCCAGCCCCTGTGACTGAGAAATGGAGACTGCCAGAAAAACACAGAGACCAGTTTAATGGTGCTGTGTATTTCTTCCCTAAGTATGATTAAATAATCATAAGAACTTCTCTAAGGGCTAATCTGCTATATTTTCCAGATTTTCACCTTGGGGACATATTGTCCCTTGTCACTGAAACCTCAGGGACAGAAGGGGACGCCACAGGGTGGCACAGCAGGAAGCTGAAACACTGATGAAACAGTGTTCAGTTAATGAAGGCATGGCCCATGGCCTCTGCTGCTCTGCCATATGTTTGAAGAAATGCTAATGACTACAATTCAAATACCTTTTTCATCTTAACTATATGTAAATGTGTTTATAAATGCTCTCTTATAAATATACGATCACATTTTTAAAAGCCAAGTGCTAATGTTGCTTTCAACATCTATAATACACAATAATTAAAACTTAAGCAATTCTGCTTAATTATACCTTATGGGAAACTATACAGTAATTTATAGAAATTAAGCAGAAAAACAAAGATCAACAGAAATAAAGCAGCAGTTGAACAACTGAATAATAAATCACTTTGATCATTAATTTACAGCAGCAAAATCTTTGTAAGTAAAAGACTTCAATCCTAATTTTTAAACAGCTGACATGTGAAAAAGAAGGTGTTAGGAATTTGGGTATTCCTTGTAAGAGCACAGCTTGAACTGATGGTGTGATGGTCTACACCATTACTGTGTTCTTCTGCTGCCCTCCAAATCAAACTGTAATTTTTGGTTGAAAACTTTCTTTATTCTAATTCTGATGTGAATGGCCCTTCTCATTTTATTACAGGTTGGTCCGACATTGCAGATGATTATTTACATGAGAATATTGTGACCCATTCTTCGGTGCAGGTATAGCTGTGCAACAATGTTTCCTTTAAAAGAACCACCTGATAGCCAGTTTGAGATAGATTGTCCTTTGTGCATTTATTACAACTACCCTAAATTCTCACTTAAGTAGATCTATAAAGCTTCAGTTAACTATATTCTAATCAGTAAAAATGACAAATTCTCACCCTCAATAATGCTCCTTCTAAATCCTCATGATGCTTGTTTATGAAGTAAAATTCCTTTAATTAAGGAAATCAGTATACTACATATGTATTGATAGAAATAAAAATTAAAGAGTTGCTATCTTCTGCCACTTGTTTTAATTTTTAAATGAAAATATTGGCTTCAACTTCTCCTTACATCTCTGCCCTTTCTTTTGTCTGTAGAAGTGTTTTATAATTTTTAATGTAATTGATTATTTTTATCCCAAGTTGCTGAATTTCTAGCTTGCTTAGTATATGCCCTATGTGGAGGTTATGAAAACACTACTTTCTTTTATGTTCTTCTAAAGCTCTATAGTTTTCAATTTAATATTTATAGACTTACTCCATTTAGAAATCCTCCAAAAATATGATAAGAGGTAGTGATCTAATTTTATATCCTTTTAAGTAAATTTTTCAACGTGATTTATCTCATGAAAAGATCAATAGATTTATATGCAAACTTCATCATATATTAAATTCCCATACATGCATTTATCTGTTTCTGAACTTTTTATCTTCCTTCTTTCATCTATTGTTATTTCTTTGCTAATATTTTAAACTTCTAATTTTAGGAGCTTTATGATATAGTTAATATCCAGCAGGACAATTCCTCATTCTTTACAATTCTTCTTTGTAACCCAAAAGTTTCTTGATGCTTCTTCCATGTAAATAGAGAGATTTTGTATTGTGTTCCATACCCACTTGTCCTCAATATCACCTTGGATTCATAAACACAATAGATGAAATGTTATGAATCAGGGGAAAAAGTCATCCTGAATTTTAGACTTGTCTTAATTTAGACAGCTGTCGATAAGGTTGGATCTCACGTGTGCTTCTTTTCCCCTGTCTTATCACCCTAGCTTCAGGTGATGAAATAACCATTTTAAAACATGTATTTATCATTTTCTTTATTTAATGTATAAATATCCATAAATAATGCATAATTATTTGTAGAGTATTGGAACTGGTATCACATGTTGTTCATCTTCTTTGACTTTTTGTTCCAACAACTTTGTAGATTTGTGAATCATTCATGTGGTCTAATATGGATAGAATTTATTCATTTCTATTTCCATATGACATTTTATTGAGTAAATGTGACACCATTCATGTTTCATTCTTTTGGGTGGAAATTTGAGATATTTGTATAACTTTTTATCATGATCAGTGCTGGTATGAATATTTTATACATATCCTAGTACATGTGTGCAAACACTTCTCTGAGGTATGTACTATATGCAGATTTTCAGATTCCTGCTGTAAATGAATACTCACTTTTACAAAATGCTACATTGCTTCCTAAAGTGTTTGTACCAAACCCTCATTCCTTTATTATTATGTTTGTGTGTGTAATGTGTTTGGTCTCCTTGCCTATAATATTTTAATTAGAATATGTTATTAAATTATGTCCTTTTATCAAATATACTGATTGAAAATTATATTCCAAAACATTTTTCAAAATCTTTAATTACTACTGTCATCCAATCCATGTAATATTGAATAAATTATTTAACAACTGTAAACTACTTTCTCTTCAGGGAAATGGGTAAAGAATAGAACCTCATTTATTTAATAGTCGTTGAAATGAAAAACACAGAGTTAGGAACATAGAAAATTTGCTGAGTAAAGCCAAGTATTAATGCTTATTGTTGTTATTAAATACTAAGTCAAATCTCTGGGCATGGTTTCTTCAAATGGTAAGCAAACCATTTGTATGAGATGAACATGGTATCATACAAAAATTAGGGAAGGTAAAAGATTAAAATGTGTACTTTTTAATTTTTTTTATTTTTACAGACTGCATTTCGATTCATTGTACACAAATGGGGTGCAACTTTTCATTTCTATGGTTGTGCATGATGATATATAATCGGGTTGGGGAGGTGGGGAGTGAGAGAAGAATGGAGGAACTTTAGATTATGTACTTTTTAATGCTAATTTATATAACTGTGGAGTCATTCTCAGATGAGAATTTAAAAACCAATCACCTAGGTGGTCAGACACTAAACTTCAGTTTAATAGGAGGAATAATTTTGAGATCTAAGCCAGGTGCGGTGGCACACGCCTGTAGTCCAAGCGACTTGGGAGGCTGAGTCAGGAGGATCGCGAGTTCAAAGCCAGCCTCAGCAACTTAGCGAGGCCCTAAGCAACTCAGTGAGACCCTGTCTCTAAATAAAATACAAAATAGGGCTGGGGATGTGGTTCAGTTGCCGAGTATCCCTGAGTTCAAACCCTGGTTCCAAAAAAAAAACGTTTGAGATCTATTTTATAACATGGTGACTATAGTTAATAAAAGCATATGAGGTCACATGCAGTGACCCTTGCCTGTAATCCCAGTGGCTCAGACAGTTGCGGCAGGAGGATCACGAGTTCAAAGCCAGCCTCAACAAAAGCAAAGGGCTAAGCAACTCAGTGAGATCCCCATCTCTAAATAAAAAAAATACACAATAGGGTTGGGGATGTGGCTCAGAGATTGAGTGCCCCTGAGTTCAGTTCCTGGTACCCACCCACCCCAAAAAGAGATATTTCTGAAAAATTGCTGAATGTAGATTTTAAGTGTTCTTACCACAAAGTATGTATGTGAGGTAATGCATGTTATCTTGATTTAGCCTGTCCCCAAAGTTTACATACTTCCCAAACAGCTGCTCTACCTGACAAATACATATAATTTTCTTTGTCAATTAAAAAAGTAATTACCCAGATATTTTAGTTGTGTACCTACTCAACCATAAAATGACTAATATATTTATTTGAATGTTTATGAATCATGTAGAGTTTAGCAAATTCCCCATCCTTCCAACACAATATTTTCTTTATAAACCACAAACTGTACCTGTTCAAGAAGAAAATAATATTATCTGAAAGTTTTAAATGTAAAATTGGAGGTGAGGGTTGGCTGTATAACAAATGTTAAAAATGCAAAAGATAGGGGTTAAGCCACTTCCTCAATGTAGGCTAAAGAATGAGTGTTGAAAAGCCATTAGACTGACTTTGCAGATCTGGAAAATGAAGGTCAATGATGTTTCTCCAAATGGACTCAGCCACAAATATATCAGGATGTATTTTAAAATAAGCTGGTGCATTTGTATCCCTCACTAGGAATATCTCAGATGTGCTTAGCTTTAGACACATACTAAGGGATTCTAATTACTTTTGGACACTCAATGCTTTTTCCAGCAAAAGCCTCTTAGTAAAGAAATGTCACATGGTCAAGACGAAAACTGACAAAAGGGCAAATTCTCCCTCTCTCTTCTTCATTGAAGATGATTACAGGGTAAAATACATTCAAAGATGGTAATGTCTTGAAATTCATTTCCCAGACAAGAATCACAGGAAAGAGATACAAAATGACTAGTGATAGAACTAGACATTGTTTACTGGTAAATCATTTGCATAATGTTTGCATATGAATATTTTACTTATGAGTATGTACTTATTTTTTCTTAATGAATTTGATTTGTTTTTTTAAACAATGTACAGTGCCTTGCTTTCTACCTCTGTCTGGTACTGTTCCGGGTCATAATAGACTCTGTCAATCTACTTTTCTTTGTATGGCCACTTAAAGATGGAAAACTGATGCATTTGTCCTGGGGTTTGAAAAAAAGCCTTAATGATGCAAAGCATATGGAAATGTTTCCAAATAATGTGTAATGGCAAGGTCGGGAAGTGAGGCTATCTTGAACTTCAATAACTTACTAAGGAAAATTGATGGGTGGAAAAGCTGGAGGATTAAGGATAGAAAATTGAATAATTTACATACGTGGCCTATAAACTTGACACCCATGGGCCCCAGGGAAGATCTGTGGTTCTCCTTTTGAGAAAGCAGTGTCCTTACAGTTTATCCTCTACCTGGTGAACCACACTGCAGAGTGATCTCTTCACTATGAAATGAAACATGAAAATATTGCATCAAAGATTCTGAACAAAGCAAATATATCAGAGGGTACTGTTCTCACATAGGAATAGAACTTTTGCAAGGAATTCCCATGAAAACTTTACTTGAAATTCTCAATAATGAAGTCCAGCTTATGCACAGTGAATAAGGGAAAAAGAGAAGTGTCATCTACAGGAATATTGCTTGCTGGTCATTGAAACTGACTGTACAAGGAAAGGGGCTTCTCTGGTCACACTTCATCGGGGAGGAATGCTGACGCCTCCTTATCCTCTCCCTCTCCTCCCCAGGGGCACTTGCTTTCAAATCCCAGCCTTGCTTTCCCAATATGGTCCCTCCTCTAGAAGTTTTCAAAACCACAGACTCTTCTACCAGGAACTTTAGGACACATCACACTGAAAGCTTTCCTTAGTTTTGGGGTAGGAGTAAGTTGAATCCTCAGAGTAACAGGGTAAAATAATCATGAAAGTATTCTCACTTATTTCTGGATAATATTTTTAAAAGATGCTTCAGTTTTTATGAAACTCAAATATATCACCAAACACAAACCAGCAATCTTTTGTTAAGAGGTAATTACTGCCAACAGTCTTTCCTAAGTCTATATAGGAAATGATAAACTACCCCAGATGTACCCATTGGAAGGCATTAGATTGAATGATTAAAATCCCTATTCATTTTACCTAGGAAGTGAAAAAGAAAGAAGCTGACATTTTACTCAAGTGTGTGAAAATTAGGTCTTATCTTTAAATAAGTGATTGGTAAGTCTTTCTACAAATTAGTTGTGAATTCAAGTTTCTTCCAGCAGTCATAGGTGATGAACCTAGGCCCAAATATCATATCCCTACCTTAGTAAAGTTGTACTATTTTTCATCTATCTCAAAATAACCCTTTGGAAAGATGATTTTTTAGACAATGAGCAGGACCCTACTTTCTACTTCTGTCTTGTACTACTCCAGGTCATCATTGGCTCTATCAATCTATTATCTCTGTCAATCCTTCTGCTTTAATTTTGTGACATTAAAGCAAAAAGATTAATTCTTCATAAATGTTTAGTTTGTTTTCTAGCTGTGCCAGATCTATGTATTTTTCACTGTTTTGTGATGGTATTTATCTATATTCAAAGTCAACATGTTTTTTACACAGTTTGTCATGGAATAATATCCAAGAAAATAAATAAAGTAAAACCAGGTAACTATTGGTCACAGGTATCCTTTCAAAATCATGTTTAAAAATGAGAGGTTAAGATATACGTCTCAAGTATGAATTCTGGGAAGAGAATAAACCTGAAAGTGTCAAACTTTTGAACACAATTTTTTAAAATATGATTAGTTATAATGAGAAGGAATTTAGCAGGCATTTATTTTTAACAAAGGCATAGGTCAAACACATGAATATTACTGCCAAAATTTTAATTTTGTAAAAATATGTGTGTTGATGCATAGAACATTTTAATTTATATAAAATCATTTATGAGGTAACAATACAGCAAGGGACTCTCAACCGCATGAGTCAAGAATTTTAATAAGGCTATATATCAGACTTGAACTTAACTTGAAATGCTAGTGAAGAGGTGAAATATTATGACTAATTCAATTTTCCTTCCATGTATTACTGTTCTTTTTAAAGAGCATTCCACACATATTTTTAATACATTTATTTGTTAACATAGAATGATGGTTATATGAGAAAAAGATGTCAAGTAATGGCCTATGTTTGGAGAAAAGGAATGATCATCAACTTAAATGATCAACAAGAATATTGAACATCAAGTAAGTTTTAAGGCAAAATTATGAAGTTCCTTATAAGACCGACTGTAGATAGTCACAAATACATATTTAGCTATATATTCTTCTTTGTATAAAAGTAATGTGATATTCTTGAGCTTCTCATTTTAACAAGAGATTTAAGACTTGCACATATATAGTATATGCCAGGAATAGGATTAAATCTAAGTCTTCTGTCAACAAGTATGGGTATAATTAATCATGTTTCTTAACTCATTAAAAACTTATTAGAGATCATCTTTTCATTTCAAACAATGGGTATAAACGTTGCTGAGTTTAACCCAGTGAGTGACAGATGTTGTTAGAAGTTGTAAGAAGCAACCTAGAAGATGAGGCCCTCAGAGTAATCACAATACAAAAGTCAATTTTAGGCTCACCATTTTCCTTATTTCTTAGAGTCACTTTCCACACATATTATTTTGGGAATTTGAGTAGATTTCAAGGTTTTTTCATGTTTAAAATTTTATAATTAAAAAATAATAATATCAAATTTCTAGTGTCCGTATAGTTAGCCAAAAGCTGGTATTGCTGCTTCTCATTTGCTTTTCCATACCGTCAGATTGTTTTCTTCTCTGAGTTGAATGTAACATGGCTATTAGGTGGATGTCATACTCTGCATCTGCATTCTCTTAGTTTATACTTCTTAGGTACTAGCAAAATAAAAGTTTTTTTTTTCTATAACTGACACTAATTTTCATTTTGCCATATCCTGAAATTGAAATTCAATAAACTTAAAGTTCCTTGACAACTTTCTAAAAGGTTATTCTGAGTTAGATGAAAAGTCAATGCCAAGTACTATGGTGGGAATAAAACATCTGGCCTAGTTCCATCCATGACTGCTGACCCTGATCAAAGTCGTTATTCCTGTCTGTCCCAATTATATTATACGCAGGTCCTAGTTACATCAGTCTTTATATTTCTTCAGCTATAAGTTTCTCTTAGTTTCTACTTACTTATTACTTCTGAGGCAAACACATTCATACCCTTATTCTCACATTAGGAGAGCCCCTATGTTATTCCTCAGCAGATAAAAATCATTTCACTGCTCTCATGCCATCTTTTTAAAAAACATTTTTTAGATGTTGATAGACCTTTATTTTATTCATTTATTTATATGTGGTCCTGAGAATTGAACCTAGTGCCTCACGCATGCAGGGCAAGCGCTCTACCACTGAGCCACAACCCCAGTCCTCATGCCATCTTGGAACTATAGATGAACTACTTGAGGCCATTTCAGGCCACCTGCCTGTGCATACCAGGCAACATTTGCTGCTCTGTCATTTTTTCATAGTTTTCTGGGGTTTCCTCTGAAAATTGAAGTGGAAGGCATCTTAGCATTAATATCTCATCTTATTTGAGTTTTTTTGTCACATATGTGAACTACATCATAGATAGGATTCAATTCCACTTCTATTGTTAGAAACATTCTTCATTCTATGTGGCTGCATTTTCTCCATCCATTTTGATTAGTCTTTATCTAAGCTGGTGTCTTAAAGTGTATTCTCAAGATTTTGAGTACTATATGTGATCAATGCTGTTGAAACCAGGAGCAGTTTTGGTATTCTAAGCTCTATCTTTCATATGCCTTATGGTCCAGTTTTCTAAATGCAAAAAGCCTTATCTGTTTATCTTAGTCTGTTTTCTGTTGCTATAACAAACTGGGTAATTTATCATAAATAGAAGTTTATTGAATTCATGAGGCTTTAGTTATTTAGTTCTGAAGACTGGGAATTCTAAGACCATGGAGCTGTGCATCTGTTTAGCAGTTAGCGTAAGCCTTCTTGCTGTATCATAACATGGTGGAGAACATCACATGGTGAGAGAAGCAAGTGTGCAAGTTGGATTTCTCTTTTATAAAGCTTCTTGTGTCAATCTGGGGCCCCTTCAAAACTAATCTAATCCTAATTGCATACCAAAACTTCCATCTCCAAATTCCCTTAATATATGATTTGGGGGAATAAGTTTCCAACACATGAACTTTTTATTGTTTCAAGTTGTAGGTTATTGTAAATTTTTTAAACATTCTTCTACATACCTTCTAACTGATATCTGTAGTTCAGATGTTGTAAATGCTAGTATTTGGTGTAATCTTCTTAAAAAACTTTCCATGCAAGATTTTAATTGGGCAGAAGTTTATTAAGGAAGCACACCTCTTATAATAATAGCCTTCAAAAGGAGCAAATACATAGAAAATTCACCTATTATCTTTAATTAATATTAATCTACTGACAATGAATTTTTCCAAATAACTATGAATCAATAATTTGTTATTTAATTACTGGGCATGCTGAGTTTATCTCCATTTCAATAATCAAAAATGAATCTAAATAGAGTGCTCTACCTTTTCAGTTTTCCTATGAAAGTCCTGGTTTTTGTCCGTCATTCTGTGTAATTATTTATGTGTGTCCTTTTACTCTAAAAAATGTTTGTTTTAGACTATACATTTTTCAGTTCCCTAATTTTAAGGGATGATACCTTCTTTTCCCCTTGTATATTATGAATAGATTAAGGAGTTTTAAAGTTTCTAAAGATGAAATACACCACCTGTTGTTGGTGGGCTCTGGGGTGTTTATATTTTTCATTCCTCCTGAATTCTCAGAAACAGTTTTTCTGCTATATTCAAATAGGGGCAATCACTAAGGAAGATGAAGCTATTTCAGTAAAAAAGCAATTTTGAAATGAGGAATTGTGGGTATCAGTAACCTAAGCCCTCCGTAAGATTAATACAATATTTTCAAAATATTTTTATTACTTGCTGGGAGTGGCAAATGAATTATGGGTCTTTGAAATGCCCAGAGACAGAGGCTGACACCTCCCTGGGGAATCTCTCTGAGCAAAGGTGTCAAGAAAACAGCTCATTTGTATAGTGATGCCCTACTATTTCAAAGGGAAATTCCATGATTGCCATGAAGTTTATCAATTTGTGACCTAAAGTTCAGGTGCCAGATGCATGAGGGTGGAGAATTGTTGGGCACAAGCTGATGACTGTAATTGGGCCATTCAAACTTTTGACCTTAGTTCTGCTTTAGAGTAACTTTCTCACAATGAATCCCTTTGACTTAAAAACCTATGTAATAAACATGTGACACCTGCTCAATGTCAGTCCTCCTCCATCAGGGGTCAGCTAAACCACCGGATCCTGCTTTTCTCTAGTTTTGTGTTTGTTCACCTTTTTCCAATCCTCTCGTCAGCCTGGTTCAGAGAAACTGAGTAAATCTTGTGCCAGTTGTGACAACTATTTGTATCCCTTGGAGGTCTATGACATGGAAACCAAAGTTTTGGCCCACCTATGGAAAAAGTAGCCCTTAGTAACCTGAAGTTACAGAAACAACAATCTTCCATCTGACTCTTCAAAACCCAGCATTAATTTCACGTACATTAAATTTGATCGAATTTCAATCAAGTGTCTTTACTGAGGAATAAGATCTTAGTTTCAATCATTCACCCTCCTTTTGTTGTCTGTATTACATAATAAATGGAGTGTTCAATAATTTGATATTCCACTGTACTAATTCAATTGATCATGTCTTTGTACATAAGCTGAGGTGTGGAATCTCATATTGATCTGAATCTTTGAACATTTATATGCAGCAGTTATTATATGATTGCCCTAAGAATCATACTAGTCAAGAAATGAGGAGAACAATAGAGCAAGTGCCCAGAATCTATTGTGTTTAAATGATACTTGCTCAGGTTTATGAAGGTTTTTTGGACCTTTATCCATAGAAGCCAGGAAGGAAGCATATTTTCATACGGTCCTAATCATATTATGTAATTAGCCTTTTGAAGTAAATTGAACACATTTACAACCATTTGATAAGAGTTAAACACTACTTGTATTAAAGTCAAAGACATCACTTAAAGTAAAAAACAAATCCTAGTGTCAGATGAAATAAGCTAAACAAATTTATCAAACAGATTTTCACATTTAGTTATGTAGGACTTAAACTCCTCATTAGATATAATTTATCACTATTTACTTTTTAATTTTGTCCAAAATCAAAGCTTATATCAATCATATTAACAACTCAATCATTTCTTAATGCCCTTGTAATCATCAAGAAATTTTTTTCTACCACATAAAACTGAATTCTGGAATTTTAATAGAAAACAAATTACAATACTTGAATAGAAAAGAAAAGTGAGAAAAAATTACGTTACATATTATTCCTCTTTTTTGTAAAAGTGGTATTTTTTCTACTGGTAAAAAGCAAATAAGCAGAACAAGTCAAGCTCCACAATTAAACAGTTATTATTATTGTCTAAAATTCTTAAGTCCAGAGTATATAAAATATTTTTCATTAAGAAACATAAAATAAATATTTTAGTTTTTCCTCAAATAGTTACTGTTGACCTCAAGCTACATTGATAAATTCAGGTGAAAGATCATTGAAGGAACGAAGGATACCAATATGAGATTACCAAGCATTCTTTCCTGTTCCCAGGAAAGCACATTTAAAAGCAAATAAAATGAATAAAATCCCAAATTATGCTATCCTATCACCATAATTCAACAACAAAAAGACATTTTAATAAGAATAATTTAGGTAATAATCTTAATGCAAAACATCACTTTAAAGTAAATAAATTACATCTATGAGAAAATACTAAACTGTCCTTATTTTTTCTATATGTAACATAGATGACTGAAAATATTATCACAATGACATAAGTTTTTTGACTGGTTTGGGGAAAGCAGTAAACCAAAGTATATGATAATCACTGCTCAAATTTTTCAAATATTTCTGTAAAACTTTATCATCACAAAGCTATTTGCATGCATTTACTACTCTGCCAAGCTATAGAATCATTTCTACTAAGTGAATATTTATTTGTTTTTTCCTCTTATTAGAGAAGAAGACCCTACTCAGATTGTAAAATTACTACCAAGCACCTGTTACTAAGGTGTTCAATATCCTTTAAATTTAGCCAGAACATTTTTCTCAAGGTTAGGAAACAATGGGATACAAAATGTCATTTTTTAGATGACAAATTTCAGTTTTCACTTTTTTTTTTTTTTTTTTGCCGTGCTGGGGATTGAACCCAGGGCCTTGTGCTTGCGAGGCAGGTTGAGGTATATCCCCAGCCCTTCATCTTTACTTTTAAGATTAAAATTAATTTTTTCTGCAAGCTGACAAGCTTCCTCAGTTTGACTTTGGGGATACAGTTCTATTTTCTTTTTCTGTAACTACTAATAGTTTTTTGTTTTGTTTTTAAATACCAGATACGTATTTAGGATAAAATAGTTCCCAATCCTTTTTAGAAGGAGCAAGGTCATGATAGCAGGTATTTCATTAGAAATCAACTGGCCTCCATCCTGAGAATTTTGTTTTTTGAGTGAAACTTATGCAATTAGATTGGGTGGTAGCTTGATTTCTGATATAACTTGAGCCCTTAGGTGAGAATTGTCTACTTCCTTGTTTGTTGTGGATAAATCTCACACTCTTAAGTGTGTTATACAATTAAGTGTAAATTTTATTCAACCTTCCCATGCTAAAAAACACCATGATGGATTCTTGCTACTTATTTGAAAATGAGAAGCCAAACTAGGAATCATCATCTTGAGCCTTTAGCCCACAAGGCTTATGCCAAAACCACTCTTTCTTTAAGGAATTAAACCTGGAAAAAAAGGAAAAGGCACCAATTCTAGAGTCATGTGTCTCACACAGATATGCACAAACACGTAATCTTCGACTTGCATCTTCTCACGTTTACATGCACAATATACATTAACAACTGTTCCAGGTTTGTTTTTGTGTAAGTTGTTATTGTTGATGTGCATGTTGTCTGGGTCATGAGATTTTTGAAGGACCCAACTAATAATATAACATGCAGGTTAAGGTTAAAAATGTCAGGTGACATTCAATTCCTATAACAAGACTGTCTCCGTATTGTTTTCAAGATGTAGCAATGGAGTGAAACCTGAAGCATAGTTTCTCAGGAAGTCCTATTCTGAATTGAATGAACTTTGGTGAACTTAAAGCATCATTTAGCTTTGAGGTTTCTTCTCCATGAAGAAACCCAACATCTGCTGAGTTCTACAGAAAGAAGAGGAATTGAAGCCCACCTGTGCTTCTTAGCTGTCTCTTCTGGAAATAAGTCATTGTGGAGCAGTAGGTAGGAAGTGGTAGCAAGTTCTACATTCAGTAATGTCACTTTTCTGCTATCTTATGATCCATTTGTACAAGAAAAACAAAATACTTGATTATATTGCTTCAATTTTTTTTCTGAAATCCTTGAATTAATCTGATTTAGAGACACATTCCTGCTACTATTCCTGAGAGTCATTGCTAAAACATAGTTCATTTTAATATAGAAACAGGGTAGACTAATTATCTCCTAAGAACTTGCTATAATTTTAAAGGTTATGCACAAGATGTTAACTAATCACACAGCTCCCAGATATTTGTAACATGCAGTGTGACTCTGAGGTTGCATTTAAATGAGTGCTAGGCATGACTATTGATGTGTTGTTTCTGGTGCTGTGCAGAAGAAAAAATGGTGCATTATGCAGAGTTAGATTCACAATACTTGACATGTTTGTTTCTGATATAATAGAGGTGTACAAATTTCTTCACTTCCAGCAATTTGCGACATTTCCAAAAATAAAAATGTTTTTAGTTTGAAAATATTTATATTATAAAAGAAATAATTGCCAATTACAAATATAATGCAAATTAATGCAATCTAACAAGAGTTAATATACATGTGTTAAAATAAAAACCCTTTTTATAATGATGCCTTAAAATAATTCCAGTAATGGGAATGGGGAAAATTAAAGCTCTTTATGTTTTTAATTTTATGTTGTCAATTTCATTGCTGCTAGTAATATGAAATATATTAGAACTATTTAAAATTGTCAAGTTGAATTGAAAAACATGCAGAACTGATACATTTGATATGAAAAATCTATTAACTGGATATCATCATGTCAAGGCTAATTATTTTTTAATTTATAAATTTTCTTAAGATACTACCTTCACATTGTTTATTTAGTCACTGTTCGTTGATTCGTTTTTTAATGCTTTGCTGTGTCATATGTCTTAGCCAACTATTGAATTTACTGCTTACAGCCTAAGTAACTAAGTTCCAAATACAAAAGGAAATGAGTCTCTGGCTATTATCCTCCCAAATCCCTCTGAAGCTCAACATGGTTACTTTCCTATTTTGATTGAAAACTTCTCAGAACACATCCATGTTGTTTTGTTTCTTTTTCTACATCTCAGATTGTTTTTTTTTCCCCCTCTCTTTCAGGAAATTTGAATTTTCCAGAATTTTACAGCCTGTGTCCTTTTAGAAGGTGAGTACCTTATTTGATCCCCACCGACCCACCCACACATTTTTTTTTTTTTTTATCCAAAGCATTTCTTGCACTAGCTTGTATGTAACAGTCACTCAAAAAGTGCTCAAGAAGGTAAAGAAAGAAAACGGTGTTTTTGTTTTGAAAAAATTAGGGCCAGACTTGGTGGGTTCATGTCATTCAGGTTCAGGTCATTTAGGTACTGCTTTCCATTGCAAGTTGTGTCCACAAAGAAATCAAGACCCTTTTTAGTTGTCAAATATGTTATTCAAGAATCACAGAATCTAGAGAGAATTCAAATGTTGTAATTTAAATGGCATTTTTTTATTACCTGAGTGTACTGTAAAATATTTTCCACTCTTCACAATGAAACTAATTTTTTGTAATTTTAGCATGAATTAAAAATATTTTTATATCTCTTAGCAAAAATACTAATAAATTGTTAACTATGTAAGAGCAAAATTTCTCCTTGGTTTAGTAACACACTTTTTTTCTTGCCTATTTTTAGATCATTTCTATGATATGTATAAAGGAATAAGGAAATGTAATACAGAATTTTAAAAATATCATTACAGATATGGATTAAGTAAATACACTAAGAAAATACTCAGATAAACGATTTGTAAAGTTAAGGAAAATATATGCTGATATCTTCTTTTTTTATACTTCTTTAAAACTATTAAAAATATAAGCATTAAATATACATTATGCATTAAAATAATATTCAGATTATAACTCTATCTAAAGTAAATCTCTTAATTTAATTTTTTTTAGGTTATTTCCATTTAGTTTGCATGTCCCCAGAAATATATTATTGCATGGATTTTCAGGTTTTAATGTTTCCTGTTCGAAATCTTGTCATGCTCACTTTTTTTTAAAGTAAGGAATCTGGCATAAACTCCATTCTTGCTAAGGTCTATGATATGGAAACTATCACTTCTAAGTTCAGCTAGAATGGGAACCATGTTCCTCAAAACTGGCACTGAGAATTCCAGTTAATGGAAAACAAAACAGTAGCACACCAGCCAGGAGGACCCTGGAGTAAATGTGTCACATCATAGCTCTCAAATCCTGCCCATGTACTACATTTCAATTATAGAAAGATGGTTTTCACAAGATGATTTATATTTACTCCAGATTTCATCTGCTGCACATGCTGCTTTGTCTTTTCTGCACTAATTCTGTCCACACATACTCACTGAAGCCTGCTCCACCTATTCTTGTCTTCTCTCACCAACCTAGTTGTATTATGCCAAAAGCAAACCAAAAGGTGGTTCTTTTTAATAATTTTGTGTGTACATTTTCAGAGAACTGACTGATACCACCATTCTCAAACTTTTCTTCAGTTGTTTTGACAATTTCCATAAACAATGAACAAACATTCTCCCAACTAAGCAGACACAGGTACAACAAAAGGCTCCAGTTGGGGGAAAAAAAAAAAAAAAAGCAAAGTGATCAGCTTGCTGCTACAAGGCCCTCAACCTTTAATCCAAAATAGAGTCAAAAGTCAAGCCATACAGGAAATGACCTTCAGTTTCACAGTGCAAATGGAAAATAGATCCTTAACCAATTGGTTCAACTGTTAAGAAAACATAAGGTAATGAGGTATGTATCTGTTTACCTTCATTTCTCAATTATTCTCATGTCTTGTGGAGAGAAGCAAGTTTCATGCTAATGTTTTGGCTTCTATCAAATTAGTAGCACTGCTTTTAAAGACATATCTTTTCTCTTCCAGAAGAAAACCAAGAAATTTTAATTATGAAATAGAACCTGGGCTGAGCTAAGACACTTTACAGAATAAGATATACAGGCGATTAATAAATATATGAAAAAGTGTTCAACATCTCTAGTAATTAGAGAAATGCAAATTCAAACAACTCTAAGATTTCATCTTACTCCAGTTAGAATGGCTGTTATCAAGAACACAAACAATAATAGATGCTGGCATGACTGTGGGGAAAAAGGCACACTTTTACATTGCTGGTGGAGCTGCAAATTGGTACAGCCGCTCTGGAAACCAGTGTGGAGAGTCCTCAGAAAACTTGGAATGGATCCACCTTTTGACCCAATTATCCCACTCCTCAGATCATACCCAAAGGACTTAAAATTAGCATACTACAGTAAGCAGCCACATCAATTTTTATAGCAGTTCAATTTATAATAGACTGTGGAACCAACCCTGATGCCGTTCAACAGATGATGGCTAAAGAAACTGTGGTATATATACACAATGGAATATTATTCAGCCATAAAGAAGAATAATATTATGGCATTTGCAGATAAGTGGATGGAATTGGAGAATATCATGCTAAGTGAAATATGCCAATCCCAAAAAACCAAAGGCCAAATGTTTTCCCTGATAAGTGGATGATGATATAGAAACGAGTTGGGGAGGTGAGGGTAAGAGAAGAATGAGAGGGAGAGGGGGCAGGGGCATGAAAAATGATGGTATGAGACAGACATCATTACCCTATGTACATGTATGGTTACATGAATGATATGAATCTACATCATGCACAATGATAGAAATGAAAAGTTGTACCCCATTTGTGTACAATGAATCAAAACAAAATCTGTAAAAATTAAAAAAAAATCCCCAAATGGGTTAACTAAATCTCTGGAATATGTAGTATCATGACTAGGCATATTCAGATCAACACTATAAATGTGATGTATGGTTTGGATGTCAGGTGTCCCCCAGAAACTCATGTATGAGACAATGAAAGAAGGTTCAGAGGAAAAATGATTGGGTTGTAAAGTCTTAACCCAATCAGTGATTTAATCTCCTAATAGGGATTAACCAAGTGGTAACTGAAGTGGTAGTATGTGGCTAGAGGAGGTGGGGATTAGGGCATGGGTTTGGGTATGTATTTGTATCTGGCAAGTGGAGTCTCTCTGCTTCCTGGTCAGATTGTGAGCTGCCTCCCTCTGCCACATTCTCCCAATCCTTTAGAGCAGTAAAAAAAAAAACTGACCAAAATATGTGGGAATGTATGGTTAGATCATCTGGAAATGAAATTTACAGGGAAAACATGGAGCAACAACATAAGAAAATGCCAAAATACTATTTCCAGTAAAAATTAACAGTTATGATGCCTTGAGTGGATTAATGAAATACTATCACAAAATGCCTGTGGGTGCAGGCTCTCTGTGGGTCATCTGTGGCACACAAGCCTCACTTTGGTTGGTGAAGCTCACCAGGGTTTGGCCAGTCACAGTGATTGAGGTAGACATTGTTGGCTCACCTTTGCCTGAGTCCCTGTGGAGGCTTTGGGAAGTGCTGTATTGGGACTAGTGTTGTGGAGCATTTGAAATAAATCACCAGGTCATTCTTTAAGCAAGAAATGGAGCTTTTATTTACCAGGTGGACAAGGGGCAGCAAACAAGTCACCTCTGCACCTCTTTACTCCTTGTAGAAGGTAGAGTATCTCTTTTAGAGCCCCAAACAGCAAGGTACCAATAAGTCAAAGCATAGTATTATAGGAAGTGGGTCAGAATGACCAAGTTCAGGGCCCAGTACACTGCCCAAGAAAAATGGGAACTAAAAGACAACATCATACATTGTGTAAGAATAAAAGAAACATTTTTCAGCCGCTGTGTGGTGCCAAATAGGATGTGTTAACCAAGATGGCAGAGGTGAGATTTTCTCATGGAGAAGCATTTCTTATATGAAATGGAGTCCCAGGGTAAAAGGAGTTTGTCTGCTCAAGGCACATATAGTTTGGCCCATAATATGTACACCCCGTAAGAGAGATTTGCTCTTGGATCAGCTCCACCCTACTCCCCTTGTCTGTAGTGAGAGGGAAGAGGTTTCAGTAATTTTCAGCCAGCAGCAATCCCTCCACATGTTCTTTCTACACAGATGGCTGAGACACCCCATTTCAGATGTATCCCCTTTGGTTTTATATGTTAACATCTGAAGATGGGGAGAAGTTGTGTTGATCTAATTTCTTCTCTGGAGGCTGGCTAGCTGTGGACTCTACACAGTGACTGCCCTGCCTGGCAGATTCCAGTCCATAAAGTGGGCTAAAGGATGTGATATCCTGTGCCATTTTAACTTGGTCCACTTTTTTCTTCAGCTGTTGTTAAGGAAAAAAGAACATGGACTTTTCTTCTTTTTTTCTCTATGTTTTCCCTTCCCCCAAGTCCTGGTCAGGCTTTAGGGTCAAGAAATTCGGTCTTTATTTTATGTTCTTGTAACCAAAATCAAAGTCCCTTCAAGTCCCAAATTATCCAATGTTGTGTTTGAAGAGTATTTACTGTCACCTACCTCTCTGGCCAGTTGTTCTTTCACTGTTTCTTTGCTGGGCTGTGAAGGGGTCCTGGGTTGCTGCCTAGATCTGCTCCACCATCTTCTCCCTCTCTCATAAAGAGATCAGAAATGTGTTCATTTCCTTTGCTCTTGGAAGTATGATGAGGACTCTCAAATTATAGTGGACACACTGTCCTGGAGCAGAGTCAAGATGGTGTCAGCAACCAGTCACACAATAAAATGCGTTTGTTCTATTTTTAATTGTAATAAATTTTACAAGTACAGTTTACTTTCTTCATGTGATTTTAAAGGTAACAAATTAAGAATAAAGAATATTCTGTGTAAATTATTTCAAATAATTTTCAAAAAATTCCAATTGGAAGAAGGTATTCGATATTTAAAATTATTTTATAATTGTTTAAAAACATTTTATAAACATTTTTAAAACATATGTCTAAGAGTTTCAGGACAATTCAAAAAGAAAACTTTTACAAAATGAGTGTGCATTGGAACTTATCTTTTCTAATTTAAGTTTCATCACTTGTAAAATTGGTTTAAATATTTTGATGTCATAGGATTTTTCAGAGGGAATGATTAAGGGATATAGATCATTATTTTTATTCCTAACTTAATGGTCATCATGTAGCAGATGAGTGGCCTTGAAAAAATGGATTTTGGTCTAGATGCAACTTATTGTTGTTCAGAGAATGTTCAGTTTAGAGTCATGAAGCAAAAGATTGGGGATCCTTTGTACACCTTTTTACCTTGATAATCTTTCTCCAGTCCCTTCCACAGCTAAATCTGACTTGTCCTTCAGATGTGGCTTGGTCATCACCTTATCTGGGAAGCATGGGCTTGTAAAACAGATTGTATTAAGTCATATGCTTTTCCATAGTACAGGCGCATCACCATCACCACATTGCTAAGGCATGCCTTCTTATGTACTGACTGTAAAATGATGTGTTCACTTGGCCCCTCACTTGGAAGTCAAGCTCTGTGTAATGGATAATTTGAATTGTCAACTTGATTGGATTAAGAGATACCAAAGATTAAGAGGCCTCTGGGTGTGTCAATGAGGGCATGTCTAGGAATGATTAGAATGTGGGATAGTGAACTGAAGTGGAGAACCTCTCTAAGTGTGGGCAGCTCTGCCCAGTAGGATGGTGGTTTGGATGGAATAAAAGTTGGAAGAACAAGGAAGCAGATGCAAATGCAAGCTTGACTCTTGAATGGGTTCTTGAATGCTGCTGTGATTGATCGATCCTCTGAGGATATCAGACTCTTGCTTCTTCACTCTTCCAAAACGAACTCTGCAAGTGATACTACAGCTAGTTTACAGAAGCCTTGGTCTTGGACTAGGGTAGCACTGTTGATCCCTCTTGTTCTGGGGCTTCCGCCTCTTAGACTGCACAGCATCTGGTTGTGTAAGCCAATCTAATAAATCTCCCATTTATAATCATACTTCCTGTTGATTCCATTCCTCTAGAGAACCCTGACGAATACACTCTGTTCCCATATTGAAGGATTTCCAATTTTGACACTGAAATAAATCCAAGCCACATGCAGAACCTTTGCTCCTGGTGAAGAAGTAAAATGTAACCATGACTAACAACAAGGATAAAATGATCATACCACTGACTGAGAAATAAATGGGCCAGCCTGAGTGTTGGGAAATAGTTTTTAATGGACTCTGGGAATTCCCAAGCAATTAGAATGTGTAATCTCCAAATAAGCCATAGATATCCCCCTGCCCCTACTTCCACAAAGTGTGGATATTTTTATTTTCTTTCTCCAAAATAGATTATTTTTTCTTCACAGTGGAATTGTGCCCTCCAGAGAAGGCTTAAACATTTTAGAATTAAATGCAGGATAAGTGTAGGTTGTTAAATTTAAACTATACTCCAAAAAATAACATGATGTGAGATATCTGCCAGAAGCAAACACTAAAATCAACAACAACAAAAAGCTAGAGATCTCCATAAAATTCTTACTAGTTGAAAGTCAAAGTGTCAACATATTTTGTAATTAAGACCATGCAGATTAAGATGTGTAAAATGACCACATTTTAGCTTCCATTATTTGTCATCATACTTTTTGGACTGCTTTTGATTTCAGGGACTAAGTTAATGTGAAAAAAAGAGTGGGAAATTCAATTTTTGGGATCAACAAAATACTTATTATGGTAGTCTTTATACAATTTAGAAAGTTCAGAAAAATACAACAAAGAAAAACAAGCTCATATTCTGAATGCTAATAGGCAATTACTATTAATAATTAATATATTAAATCTATTTACTATTTTGTAGGCAAAGCATTCATCATCATGTTTTATAATGTTAAATTCTGACTAGCCAATGATACATTATATTGGTTATATTATTTTTACTTACACAAAGCCCAAATATTAACTATGCTTAGTAGAGACCTTAGAAGGTGAACAAAAATTATGAAATTTCTTTCCTTCCCCATTCAGAATCAGAATACATTTGAATAATTGTTTCACATTTTCTAATTGAATTTTGAAATTCAGATTGACAGTCTTTCAGTACTATAATACAATGAAACCTCCATGTGGATAAGGAAGTCTTATTGTGGGAAAGTTGAGGGATTTGCCTATCCTATGATATAAAAATATCTACAATTTAGAATTTTTGAGTTTTTTAAGATTATTATGCACATTTCAAACAACATAAAATTCTACGCACTCAGAGATACTTGACAGGAACTGAGATCAACCAGGACAAAAGATAAAGGTGGGTAGCAGTCCTGATAATGTGCCTACACTGAAACCCTCTTCCCCTCTGTCATATTCAGATAGAGCAGTGGGAAAGTCACTTGGAAAGTATTTCAGTATGGGAATTATATAACCTTTGTAAAACTTTCCATTCCTGAGGAGACCTTCATCTGGAATTCTGTCAGAGTCCATAGCATCCAGAATATCTATGATAAAGAAACTCTTGAAATTCTGTTGGACAATGCTATTAGTTTCCATTCATCTTAATTTCATAATATATTTGTATTTTGTATAATGTACTATATATTCATGTTATAGACATATTTATATATCATATTTATATCACTTTTATTATGTTATTTATTTCAAAAGTTGGGACCACAACAGCAAGGGAGATAGACAGTCCAAAGAAACATTGTATGTTCAATATTGTGTTTGTTTTCTTGCTCACTGACAAAGATTCATGGACTAACATAGCCATGCCTTTTTTCATCTTTCATTGTGAAGGATCAAAGAAGAATGGTAGATACAAACCTATCACGTCCCATGGTATCCCAACTCCTGCCCTATTCTGCTCCTTCAACATTTATAGTTATTGAGCCCTTCCCCTGGCTTTATCAGGGGATATAGATCCATTCCAAGGACTTTTTTTATTTGTTATTTTTAGGTATTCATGACAGTAGATTGTATTTTGAAATATTATAAAAACATGGAGTATAAGTTGGGATAATTAGGATTCCATTCTTGCAGTTGTACATGATGTGGTTTCACTGGTTGTATATTCATATATGAACAAAGGAAAGTTATGTCTGATTCAGCTACTGTATTTTCTATTCCCATCCTCCCTCTCTTCCCTTCCTTCCCTTCATTCCATTCCTGTTTTAATCAGCTTTTTCATACTTCACTAAAAGACCTGACAAGAACAATTGGAGAAAGAAAAGTTTACTGGGGGACTCATAGTTTCAGAGGCCTCAGTTCATAGATGGCCGACTCCATTCTTTGGATCCTGAGATAAGGTAGAACATCATGGTGGAAGTGTGTGGTGGAGGAAAGCAGCTGGGAATATTGCACCAGGAAGCACAGAGAGAGTGCTGGCAAATTTTGTCATTATGTCTTCAATTTTTCATTGTCTTTGGAACTACCATTTTGTATTTGTTAGTAAACTTGATAGTCTTCAGTCTTTGTTCATTTTTCATAATTATTTTTCTCTTTCTCTTCTTAAGATGATTGTTATTGAAAGCTTCAAGTTTGGTAGCTTTTACTACCTCAAATATGTTTAGCTTCTGTAGTCACTTTTATGTTTAGCAATTATACTTTTCTACCCCAGATTTTCCAAGAACTTCCTTAAAGTATTTGTTTAACAAATCTACCATCTGGGTTCACTCAGACTGTACGTTTACATTGTATGGCATACATTTGCCTTGTAGTATTTTGTTGAAAACCCAACATTTGTAATGTTGCAGTCTCCCTGGCTTCTGACTTCTCATGGGGGTTATATTGATGTATGTTTTTTAAATTTTTATTTATGTGTTTATGGTAATTGTGCTACCTCTGTGAAGACTCATCGTGCTCAACATCTGAAGGCTCTGCTGAGTATATATTTTTTATTCTCAGTTTTACTCTTAAGCCTAGATTCTTAGGGGTTATTCCTCTGTCGGCATATTATTGGGCATTATGTATGCTTATGAGTCTGTGTGAATTAAGAAATACAATCACAGTTCAAGCAATTCTCAAGTCTTCTCTAGTTTTCACATTCCATTGGGCCCTTTCAGGTCTCATATGCACATATATAAGTCCTCATATCTAGCCAGGGATGTGTAGAAAGGTAGGCCTTCTCCATTCTCTATGGAGTAACCAAGTAAGCTTCCAGACCACTAAAGATGTTTGGAAAGACATCAAGTTCCACTTTGCTGGTCTCATTTCCCAGATAACTTCATTAAATTTCTGGGTGGTCAACCAATTTATTGTATGCCCTAAACAATTTTTCAACATCAGGCCTCCTATAATTGTGATCTTTTCTATTGATTTGCCTCTGCGATCCCTACTACTTCTGACAGCACCCAGGGATAAAAGATTTTGCCATGCTCTGCCCAAATTATGCATGCTCCCTCTAGTTTTCATGCTTGTCCTGCCTTGGTAGGATTTACCTTGGTATATGAAACAGGGCTAGGGTGAGGAGAGAATAGGAACAACCCTATGTTTAAATACCACAGAAGCCCATTGTTATTATATGGAGTTTAGTAGGTGTTCTTAGATAAATGATTTTCAATTCATTCTATGCTTTTAATCAATATCCAGAGTCCTAAAATAATTGTTTGTGACCATT